>BGPR01000016.1:3517907-3538551 GCA_013235015.1 Araneus ventricosus
CCGCGCTGGAGGTATTATTAAATCTCGCGTTTTGACATATTTATCGCTAAAAGAATATTCTAATTGCTTCCACGCACCAACATAAATCGCGAATTCTTTTCCAGACTTTTCCCTAAAACACTTGCGTAATATATTAAAAATAGCTATTATTCCCTTCACTTTAATCACATGTCCGTCTGTTAAATCCCTACCTGAGAAAAAGCAGGGATCTTCTGTTCTCTTTTGACTTGAAACCTTATACTAAGATGTACGTACATTCCGTCACTCTCCCATAATAAAATGGAATTTAGAATAACTCGGCCTGTTTTGTTATGTAACGACTACAACAACGAAAACAATTTATATATATATATAATTTTTTTTATTCGATTCTTGACATTCTTATTAATATAATCGCATCAAGAATTTTTCGTTTCGGGTATGGAATCATTTCATTATTTTAGTTTTCCCAACACAACTCGAGAAAATCATCGTTCTTTACAAAATGGAGCTCGGTGGTGAATTTTGTTTTTCAAGTAATTTCTTGTTTTTAATCCTTTTTTTTACCATTTGAAAGGCTTCTGCAATATTTTATTATCTTTCGACAACCATTTTAAAGTGAAATTTGTGTGATTCTTCAAATATTTTTCAGTTTAAGTATCCAGTATTGTCCGGATGCCGGATATTTGGTAACTTTTTAAATTTTTCAACTACAGGCTTGAAATTTCATTTTTGAGATACCTTTTGCAGTAGAACACAGTACACTAAAGGAAAAAAGTTGAACTCCATTATTTCTTAATTTCGACTGAAGGGGTTGTTTCCTCCATAAACAACTTTGATTTCGGGTACCCCAAAATGAGCATTGGGTACGCGTACCACAAGTTGGGAACCTCTGGTGCAGTGTTAAACCATGTCACCACTTTAAAATGTTTTCACTGTAATAATACAGTTGATGCACCAAAAAACAATTTTTAACTATGTTAAAATTAGCTGTTAAATATTTAATTATCCTATTATAACAAAAACATATATAACGCGTCGTTAATTTTTTTCAATTTTTTCCACTGGAAGTTTTTACTTGGCTGAAGTCAAATGAATATTTGAGGATGTTTCAATTGCTTATTAGACGTATTTTCTTCCAATGCAAGTGATGAAATGAAGTTGTCCTTCCGGGTTATCGATGATTTGAAATATTTGTAAAATTTCGTAAATGAGGTTAACAGTGAAATAAGTATTGTTTCGTGAAGGTAAAAATTCTATTTTCTCGATTAACTATTGTCTTAAAATATGCATTTCAAGGAAGCGATTGATTTTGAAATTCAATTTTTGTTGTAATCGAAACAGTGTAAATTTCTTTTTTAAATATAGTGACTTGTCTTTTTATTTTTGAAAATTTACTCGACCTAATAACGTGAATAATTCTGTTTTCTGATATAAAGTGGCATTTTTTCCTAGTAGATTTTAAAAATCGAACTTCCAAATGAGAACACTCCAACTCATTTAAATTTGGATTTGAATCATCTGAATTTTAATGAGTTGTAGTAGATGAAATTTTAGAAAAAAATTATTGTCGTAGAAATAAGATATAAAATGATAATTTAGATAAATGGCAATCAAATAAAATATTTGAAATGCAAGAATTGTAGGGAAAGACCCGATTTATATAATGTCAAAATCGTTCAAAAAATGTTCAAGCAGCCTCTGTGTGCAAGCATTTAACATGTGATCAAATGTGAAGAAAAAAATAACTTATGAAATATTTTTTGTCGAGTTACTCAAAAAAATATGCTTTTAATCCTATTGTCTCGCATTGTTTCGCGTCAAACCATTAGTTAACCCGTTCACTGCCAGCAACATTTAGAACACAGCCAAACTCTAAGAATATACTACGAGATATCTCATAGTTGGCAACGAATGGGTTAATGGAAGAAAGTAATGGAAATTCCAATTTTATGTCTCTCTTTATTTTCATGGTGTCATGTTCAATGTTTTAACTTTTATTTATAGTCAGAATGTGCTACAAGAAACTCTTTTAATGCAGTGTTTGCTTCAACAACGTTCTTAAGTCTTCCTTTTAATTTACTGCCGCGTAACATACATATACATAAAAAGTCGGACGTCATTGTTTTTCTGGTATTAATAAAGTGCACGTTTTAAAAATTGTATCTTTCCAGAAAAAGTGCTTTTTCATTCTATTTAGTGTCTGTTTTCTACATAATGACTCGCATTAGTCATTGCTTTTATATAGCTCTTACAGAAACTGAGCTGTTTTGTTTGAAAATATAAAGAAACGTACATAAATATATGAAATGAAAATGTGCCTAAATGAATCGCAACATTTTTAATAAGCAGCATTCAAAACATCATGTGATCTAGTGGTAAGGTCCCGGCTTCAGGGCCAGATGGTTCCAGGTTGGAAACCCGATTCCACTGATGATCCGGCGTGTATGTGTGGGACTGGTGCATGTTGAATATGACGTCATGGGTCATACGAAGGGTTGCCATGCGTCCCGTATATACGGGACTGTCACCATATTTCACTATTCAGTCCCGTATTACTTACTATATGTCTCATTTTCTCCCTTATATTGATTAGAAGTCATATTTAATAAAGCCATGCGAATACGTATTTGCCATTCCTGCACACAATGCAAATGTGGAGACACTATTTTCCCTAATGTCAACTCAATGGTCGGACAGAAGAAACAGGTTGTCAGTGGAGGCAATTGAAGCAATTTTGACTTGTCATTATAATATTAAAATGACTTGCGTCCAATTTTATAATTATGTGAAAGAAGAAAATGATATAATTTAGAAAGTAAAATCAACTTTAAAATATGACTGGGCTAAGAGGATCAGCCTTGCATCTTTTTTATTATTCTATGTTTTCATTTTGGTAGACTGATTAAATTTTATTGATTTTTTTTTATCATAGTATACCACTTTTTTCATGTTTTATTTATTTAGCACTGAAACGTCCCGTATCAATGCTTGGCAATTATGGCAACCCTTGTCATACGTGCTCCCTCTGGTGTGGTGCGGGAGTTTGGAAAGTGTGTGCCAGCTCGGGTGTCGTCTTCGTCATCTGACCGCGGTTCAAAATTACGAGATCAGTCCCAAAATGGTCTTCGTATTAGTTCAAAGCGAGATGTAAATATAACTAAACCAAACTCAAAACGTTAGCTCGATTTATTTAGTACATTCTACTATATTTTTACATTAACTGATTTCACATGTTTCTTTGTTTTCAAAAAATTCTTAAATTTCAATTTAAAATTTTCCATTTTTAGACGTAACTTAGGATCACGATTAATGCTTATGAAATTTGCAGGCTGTTAGAAGCAATACTTATGTAAAGGATTTTATTTCGCATTCGCTTTGCATACTGACTTTGAACATCAAGTTGAATTCATTTTTAGACGTAACTAAGGGTTATGTCAATGTCTATAAAGTTTACGCTGAGTTAGTCTGGAAAGGATTTCAAAACTTCTTGGTGTTGAAAGCCAACTTTGTTTTTCACCATAAAAGTATGCATTTTTTCAATTTAGCGTCCATTTTATAACATCACTAGCTGTTACCCGCGAATTGTGCGCGAAGAATTTGGATTATTATTTTTTTTTAATTCACGAATGTAAATGTTTCGTTACATGTTGAAACGGGAAATTAAAAGTTTTGACGGTTGATAATACATAATTGAACGGCTAACAGGAGTGTCTGCTGATATAGTTAGGTAATTTGTTTATCTATGCTAACACACTTTTGTATACGACGTTTTTTGTTTTCCGTTTTTTGCATGAATGTAGAGTTTTTGTGGGCTGGACACACGTGAACATTCCACATATAGTTGCCCATGCGAAAAATATGGTTTTCCCAAACGTACGCCTGCTCCTTTGAGTGTCTGGCCCTGAGCCTGGAATATGCTAATTTTAAAGGGAAATGTTACCTTTTGAACTGGGATGGTAAATTCTTCGGTATTATCGGAATGCATGGAATTAAAAAACTCTTTCCTCTCGCTATGCCAGTTATAACAGTAGCTGGCACGACGTTTTCACCTAGGTATGTAAGTTGTAACCGTGCGCCATTGCGCAGTCTCGGTACATCCAGGTTACGTATCAATAGTTCAGGCACACCGACGTTTAATCTCAGCTTGTCGGAAGGTACCCCTGACAATTCTAAGGAGTTTAAGAACTCTACAGGATATGATTTTACTTGTTATTGCCCATTACCGTATCTACAGATGGATATTCTGTAATACCTCACTGTGAAAATTAAGCAAAACATCGAGAGATTAATTCACTAACGTCATTGGATCACTGTGTAACCGTATTAAAAGCTGTAAATCCTACGACAACTGGAAAACGGAAGTGTAAAGTCTTCTTTGTTGTTTATGGTCAAACAAAGCAATATTTTCTTATATTATCTTTAACACTGGCAAAAGCCCGCGCGCGAAACAGTAATTTGGCTTGAATTTATTTCTATAAGAATAAAAAGTATTGTTAGAAATTGCGTTAAAAATATTTTTTAAACCTTTATAACAATCAGAGAAAACACTTCATTGCAAAGGAATTATCATCTTTAGAAAGATAATTTTCTGCTCTTTAATTTGGCATAAAAATAATTGTTGTCTAATAAATGTTTCAGAAGTTATTGGCAAAAAACGTCTAAGCATTAGGCTTAAAAGAGGCTAATTTTCGTTATTTAATTAAATACCTTAAGAACTAATTAACTCTGAAAGTTAAAAATAGCACCTTTGACCTAGAAATATGCTCTAGAATGTCGTGTGTAAATTTCATGTCGCTACCGTTCACCGTTTAGGAGGAGTTCTTGTGACCGACAGAAAGACAGACAGACAAATACATGTATTTTCTGCTTTATATTATAGATATTTATAAAAATAAGCAATTTTTTTAAATAAAGGTAAATTAGTTCAAAGTCTAACCGTTGCCTAGCAACGGAGTAGCTATAAATTTGCGTTATTTCAAAATCGTCTGAAAGAAAATAAATTAAAAGTTATTAAACTTTAAAAAATTAATAAAAATTGAATGAAAAATGTCACAGAAATAAAATTGGTATCACTGAAAAGGTAAAAGTTTGGACTTTAAGATAGTATAAAAATAATTTTTATCGGACAATTTGTTCCGAAGTTACAGCGGAAAGAAGGATTACGTGATAGTTGATTTTAAAAATAATTTATTCCACATGTCTTCGCATTCCTGAAGGATCACGTGACAGTTGATTGAAAAATAAAATAATCTTCATCGATAATCGCTGAGTCAATGGGCTTTGTTAATTATTTAATTGTTGTCTGAACTTTTAAAAATTAATAACAATCGAAGGGAAAATGTTACAGAAATAAAATTAAAAAAAAATTAAAAGGTAAAAATTTGAACTTTAAGATGGTATAAAAATATGTTTTGTCAGACAATTTGCTCCGAAGTTACGGCGGAAAAACGGTTTCGGTTAATTTCTAATTAACTGCCTGTTTAATTAACTTTTGGGCTTAGAAAAGTTCATAAGTATCTTCCCCTTGTCTTAAATAATAAGTGTACAAAATTTGGTTGACAACCGTCCATTGGTTTAGGAGGAGATGTGGAACATAGCAACATACCCACAATGACTTTTATTTATATTAAGATAATCTCTTTCTCTCTCTAAACAAAGCAATTTACAGTTAGGATTTTTAATCCCTTACTGATCATGGATATCGCAGACTTAAAAATCCGATTTATTCAACAATTACGAATAATTAAGAAATTGTATTTTGATTTATTAAATAATTGAATTAATTAGCACATTTTAAATTTTTTTAATCTAATAAATAGCAAATTTCGCCAGCTCATCTTATAATTTCATTTTTATACATTTATTTAAATTTTTTCATTACAAACTGTTAGTGTTAAAGAAATTTTTAATTTTAAACAATTTAACGAATAAGAACATATCTCATAAAAATCAGAAGAAAAAAATTGCCTATAAAAGGTTAAAAATCTCACATAATATCTTGCTAATAAAGGTCTAAAGTAAAATTCAGTAAGTATTTTTTCAAAATTATGAAAAAAGAAAAAATATTTCTTAGAAAAGGGAAGCTACGGCATCATCTAGGTTTTTAAAAATAATTAAATTTATCACACAGTCTTAGATATTCACATAACACAAATACAAGAACATTTAAAACACAGGTAAGTGTCTAGATTATCAATTTATCGTTAATAAAATTTTTATCTTGAGGGTACATACTCATTGTCTCATCTGAGCTGAGACTGAATCATCACAGTTCACACCACAAGACAGCTTTATTCTTACTGTGATGCAAATGTGCCTATGCTGGAGGGCGGAAGCATTTGTCTCAAAGCTTGAAAAACAGCTGCATTTTCTATTCTATTTCTATTTAACAATTGCTTCAAAACTGGAAAAATTCCGAGTTTAAATATTTTCGACAGTAGCCGGAGTAATTTTATCAACTGTCATAAATTATTTGTTTTTTATTTTAATTCTCACAGTAATTTGCTGGATATAAAGTATTATATACTTCCACTTGCATATTTACTAATTTATTATTCTATGAATACTTATATCGAAAATTTAAAATAAGTATGACAAAAATTATTTCTCAAATAGAACTGTGTTCATCTCGTATAGATAGATAAAAATGAAAAAAAAAAGTTTTTAAACTTATATAAATATATAGCCCGTTTTATTTTTACGAAGTTAAAAGTTTATAAAAATGCAGTTGGACTGCTGCCGGTTTTGAAAACAAAACACTTATGAGATAAACCTTTGAAATTAGGAGCTAAAACTGTTGATGTTTTAATTAGGTAATGATTGTTTTGACGCGCGAGATCAGAGTTGTGAATGAATGGACGAATGAATGGAGGGCATTAATTTGATTAAAAGTCTGTGTGAGTTATGAGTCAGTAATTGGATATTAATTTTCTTGCTGATGCTGATATGATAGCGGAAAACTGATTGACGTTTCTTTCGGCTCAAAGCAGCGTTTGCTTTCTTAACGTCAGTTTTTGATGGGGGTTTTGATATTTACGTCACCAACCTTCATTTGTTCTTCTACGACGGTATATATGCATAAAAAATACGATGGATACGAAGAAATATATGTAAAAAACATTTTAGTATGGGTTCGCGTTTTTCAGTTTTTTTCCAAAAATTATGAAATTATTGATGAGTTAAAAAAATTTTCAGCTTAATGAAATGAAATTGTTTTAATATGTTATTTGGAAGCTCTGACGATATATATAGCCTTATTACTTTTTTATTTGAATTCATGAAATTAATGTGTCTCGATACACCCAATAAAGAGTTACTTTAAAAAATTAATTTACGATACATGATCTCATAGCATATACTATTCTTACTGCACAGCGTGAAGGCCTATTTCCAGCGTTTTTAAGTTCTGGTTTACGAAGAGAAATTATTGTATTTGCCAAAAAAATCGACCTTAAGATTTTGATGAATCTCCAAATTTTAGACCTTCCTGTGTCCGAAAAACATATATTTGAAATTATGTCTGTGAATACGCTTTTTACTTTCTCCCCAGATAGCACGTAAGTTTGCAGCAAGTTTGATTTTGACTTGTCATGGCAAAATTTGACGCGTCAAACTTGAATCCAACTTGTAGCAAGTTCGCTGTGACAACTAGCGCCACCCTCGCTTGCAACGCATTTGCTGCAAGTTCGATGTGACAAATAGCGCCACCTCCTTTGCAAATGAAACTTGCACCAAGTTTACAAAACAAGCTTCGTGCAAAGATAGCACAATAAAGAGATAATTATCTTTGTCTCTGTTTTAAAAAAACATCCGATTTTTAATAGTATCTCCTAGACCGCCCTTCTTTTTATTAATTCAATAAATCAATGATAATTTGTGAAAAAAATAACTTTTTTATAAAAAAAATTTTGAAGCATTTTCCATCTTTTTACTAAATATATCACTCGCACTTTAAAGAAAACTATATCGCCTTTTTCTTAATGTTGAAATTTTAACGTTTATAAACAAAAATAAATCTAAAAAACTGTCAGCGTTTGTTGAAAAATAATAACTAGACATTTTGTCCCATTTTAAAGTAATTACTTTTGAACTCTAATTTTATAATTTATTCTACTAGCAAAACGTAGTTATTAGCGAAAATCGCTCTCTCTCTCTTTGACTTCAAATCATATTCTCAACTCAAAAAATTAATGAAATCCAGAAAATAGTTTAAAATAAATCGTATACGAATCAAATCGAACGATGCATTAGCGAAATCGATCTCCTCCTCTCGTAGTCAACTTGCGGAGTGGTATCAACGCCTGCCTACTAAGCAGTAGGTCGCGAGTTCTATCCCGGGTTGTGTTTCGTGCTCTGTTTTTGCTATAATTTGCAATAAGTTTGCACAGCAAGTTTGTGGCAAGCTTGCTGCAAGTTCCTTTCATGGTGACTTCGAAGCTTTCGTTAACTTGCTGCAAGTTTGCACTCTTGTCATGACAAATTTGTGGCAAGCTTGCATTCTTGTCATGACAAATTTGTGGCAAGCTTGCACTCTTGTCATGACAAATTTGTGGCAAGCTTGCACTCTTGTCATGACAAATTTGTGGCAAGCTTGCTGCAAACTAAAATTGCTATCTGGGTCACTACGACGCATCCCTGACTCCAGAGATGAAGATCCAGTTTGCAGTTTGTATGGGTGTGAGTAGAATCTTTATTGATTAGGGAAAAAATATATAGTGTTGATACAAATATCACCTATATAGTTACAGACTACAGTTGCAGTCCATCCACAAATGCAGGGCTGTTATCACATAGTAGGGATGGAGGTTATTGCGATAAAACTGGTTTTCGGTTAAACCGGTTTTTTTCAACTTCCATTCAACCTGGCGGTTAAAACCGCTCAAAATAACCGGTTTTAAAAAAAACCGGTTATTAAAGCAACGTTTGTGGACAGAATTTTTTATTAATATAATATGCAATAAGTAAGTATTAATACAATAATTAATTAATGTAATAAGTAATTGTTAGATTTCAAAAAATTGCATCTACATCATTTTTCGGTTTTTTTAGTATTTTTAAATATTTAAATCTTCGCCATCAAAGTTTATTTAGTATCTTGTGGCATCTCTGGCAACTTTTAAACGGTAATTTTTAACAGTTTTATTAAATATCTTAATTTTTCTTAATTATTTACTTTGTAATCAACTCAAATATTATTTGTCTTAACTTTGGATGTCTTTTCATTTAATGTTTCAAGTTAATTAAATTATAAATCAAATTTTTTCAACGGAACTATTTACTCACCATCTTGTTCCGCGGATGAATTTTTGTGTGAAAAGGATTTGGCGTCTCTGACTGGAAGCATTTTCCTTTGTGTGATTTAAATTTTTGATGAGTAGAGACTTGCTAGAAGGGTTGCACCTGCGTGGTGGCCCGTGGGCCGTTTTGGCCTCTCGGAGCTTGCCCCTGAAGAAAATTACCGATGTTTAAAAAGAAGTGGCTCCAAAAACAAGCTCAAAAATGATGCGAATGTGTTAACGAAAATCTACAAAGTTTGTGAAGTAAAATCGTTTTGATAAATAATACGTAGAAAAGTAGAATTAAATTTGTTCTCCGGTGTGTGCTCTAAATCGGGGTTCCTAGCCTGTATCTGAAGTGCTGAGAGAGCAGTTCACCTTTTGTCTTGTGCCTCATCAGAACATTAAGGACATCAACGAGTATTAATTCGAGTTTGGAAATGAAGTTAACCAATGCATCAACTATTATGGAGTGGAAAATTCTACAAAATCGCCAATCCTTCGAAATTTGTGTTTCTTGTTATGCCAAAAAAAATGCATTTGTATCAAATTTTTTTCAAACAGTATCACTGGACTGATGATGAATTCTGAGGCACTAGAATACTGCAAATACGACAAGAAAATTTAAAAATGGTGTCTGATTGAGCCACAAACATAGGCTCAACAATGCAGCTGCATAATAGTATGTGTTCGTCAAAAAATAAAATCAATATGAAACATCTCTTTTTTACTTAAAATTTTTGTTTTTCTTTGCGTATAAGCTATTACAGAATCTGCAGTTTTCTGGTTTAATGATGTGTATATTTTTGTTTGTTTTCTTTATATATTTAGTCATGTGCATCATCATCATTTTTGAATATGTCTAATTTGTGGTAGTAATTGATTTAATTTAAACTATTCTTTAATAAAAAGTTTTAAATTTTGATTCTGTTTTAATTTCTCTAATTGTTTAAACAGAGAGAGCGCAATGTATCTTGTGTTTTCAGCAATTTTCCTTTAGCGGCCAATTAAATATTTTTTTAGGTGCCTATGTCTGTAAAGGTAGGTACTTGCTCAATTAAGTGTTGCAAAATTGCATATTATTGTATTCATGTTTCAGCACTAGTGTTCAATTAATAATTGAAATATAGATATAATTTTAACCTTTGGCACCAATGAAGAATTAACGTTTATAATTAACTTCCAAAATTAACAGTAATGATTATAAATAAGTAATTAATACAATATGTAATAATAATAAATGAGTAATTATTGCAATAACTAAGTATTATATACAAAATTTTCTATTAACATTGTTTTCACAAGAAATTAATTCATTGGCCAACATTTATCATCGAATCTGCTCATAAAGACTCTTTCAACAATGTGTTGATTCGTGAGTCGGCACCTCTCATCGGAAACAACATCATTCAACGAAGATACTAATCTTTCGGACGCCACAGAACTTCCGAATAAAGATAAATATTTTTTGGCTGCAAAAAACAGACGCCGTTTGCAGAAATTTTTTTATTAGTATTGTTTTTGCAGGAAATCAATCCATTGGCCAATATTTATCTGTTCATAAAGACTCTTTCAGTAATCCACCAACCAACAGACGTCTCGAGGAAGCGGTTGTCGGTGATTGGCTTAAGATGATGAAATTCAAAGCTTTATAACTTGGTAAATTTTAGTCTAGTCGAACCTAAAATCGAGCCTATCTTCCGACCCGATCTTTTACCCCTGTTTTTGGATTTTAAAAAAAATAACCGGTTTAAACTGGGACAAAAAAATAACCGAAAAAAACCGGTTCACCGAAACAAAAAAACGGTTTTCGGTTAAAACCGGTAGGTTTCCCCATCCTTATCATATAGGTCCCTGTTAGTTCTTAGGAAAGTGTTTGTTTGAAGGAGGAGATCTCGCGAAAGAAGAGTTTTTATGACGCTAACTGCAAAACGACGAAGAAATAAACTTAGGTATGTGATTTGTACACCAAAATAGCAAATCTGTACCAAATTTTGGATAAAATCCGTCAACGGGAAGACTGCCTATTTGCTTGTCCTTGTGCATGTGAACACGATCACTCACGGAGCTAGGTAGATGAAATTTTGCATATGGTTTTATCATTGGGGTTGTAGATCTCTATCGAATTTTGGACCAACTTCTGTCTGTCGAATTCTCCATTCCTGTCTATGAAAGAGCCATAACTCAAAAATGTTACAAGATAGATAAATGAAATTTATTTAGCTTATTGCGTCAACTATTATTACAACTGATTTGACTATTACTGCAACATAAATATGTCAAATAATATAAAATAGAACTAGACAAAGCTCATGCATGATTTGGTGTTAGTGTAAAAATAATTCTTGCGTGATTTTGTTTATTTTATCCTATACCTGAACTTAAATGAACAGATTCAACATCTTCTTTCTGTCATGTATTGGAATTGTAAGGATTGACTGATATAAGACTTTTATTTTCTTTTATTTTTTTCTTAAATCATGGGCTATATTAATATTTGATCAAAATTTTTTTGTCAGTCATATTATATATTTGATGCACATCCAATAGAGGAGTTAATAAAATGTAAGTTAAGTTTGAAAAATGCAAATCTTGATAATTTGCATCGATAAAAATGCTTTCTGCTTTCATCACACTCGAATTAAATGCCAAGAAATATTTTTTGTTTCTAAAAAAGCCAAAGGAAATCTTGCTTTATTTACATATTTATCATCTTTGCTCTATCCCATACTCTAAACCGCAGAAAAAAATGTTCATAAAAAGAAAAGACTTGCTTCGGCTGGATTGTTTTTCCATTTCTTGTTGCCCAAGAGAATTATTAAACACTGCTGTTTAGTAACATGAAATCTTTGGCCACATGCAATTATCATGTAGATAAAATTCTTACCAGATTCAGTCAAACGTATTCGAATTAAATGATTATGCACTGTACTATAGAAACTGCAAAAATTTCTTTTAAATACCATATCTTAGCCCATTATATTTACGAATAATTCTAAATTAAAATGTAATGACTTCTGCAAATAAATTTGAAAGAAGATCTGAGTTTACAATTTCTAATTAAACGACCCATGTCTTGTCTGTATGAAAGGGCTTAGGATTTTGAGACAGTATTTTGTGCAAAAATAAGCTGTAAGAAAGCGCTTAGGAATTTGAGAAAGTATTTATACATCACTTTGGACGCTTTCTTTAAATTCTGGCAGAGTTCTGTGTTGAAAGTCAAGTTTATTGAACCGAATTTTAAAAATCAGGCAGGCCAAGCCCCAAGGTTTAAAATTTAACTTTTACTGCAAAAGCTCTTTTGTATTCCTTTAAAAACAAGTATTTACTTCCTTTATTTGTATTCATTTTAAAACGTGTGGGCTCTTCCCCGTATCCTGTGTATCGTCCAAAAAATATATTATCTTATATACGAGTTCACTCGTACAAACAATGTACAAAGCAGTAAAGCAGTCTTTTTCTCTTTCGGATATAAATAGTCTTCCTAAAGAATAGAGAAAAAAACTATAGGCTTGAAGAAAGAAACCTAAAGGAATCCATTTTCTAGTCGAACTCAAGTTAACTTCTGCAGCCGTAAAAGTAAACTTACGACCTGCTCATTTTTCCCTTTGTTCAGTGTAAATTAGCACAACTGCCTGCTCCTCCCCTTCGAAAAAGCTGAATGCATACCACCTTAATATTGTTGAATACCTCCAGAAACGTGGTTCGTCTATCGAAAACCTAATGAGCTGTAAGAGATCTTAAAATATATTACAAAACCCATGCTTAAAGTCAGCTTCCAAATTCACAAACTACAGGCTTTGCTATAACTCATATTGAACTTTCAAACATAACTAGTTTTCTTAGCATCCTTTTGAGTGTTTTAATTGACAATAAAATTATTGTTCTTCGCTAAGTTATAATTTTTTACAGTTTTCGTTTTTCTTCCGTTGTTTTCGGCGTTTAAAAAAACTACTAATTGCTCACCACACAATGTCTCTATTCTTTATGGCCTTTGAAAAGGCCTGAAACTCATAGAAGGTTGTAACAATAATAGCGCTACACCTAGTTGTTAAGCTGGCAGAAAATTTATGTTTACTAATGGTTTATTCTTACAGCGAGAACCAAAAGATGCTGTTTAGATCAGGTAAGATCCTACAAACGTGAGATAATTTGCGTTCAGGTATTTTCACAAACGATTCTTAATGGATTGTGTGAAAATAGAAACAAGGTCACTCTTCATAAAGGAAAAATTTAATTAAAGATACGGATGTAATTGAGTCGATTTCATTAGTGAGACTAAGTCAAATGAAGTTAGCCGCTCGGTAAAAATCTTTTTTCAGAATTACTCATTTTTTGTTCATTATTATTCGAATCAGTTAGTTGGTGTAAAAAGAAACTTTAACTGAAAACAAAGAAAATCGACTACTGTTGTTAATGAATAATATAATGATGTTTTTAGAGCAAAATAATTTCTCCTTTGCATTTGATGTGAACTTAAATGTTATTTTCCTATATTTGTATTATTCCTTCAAGATACCTTGTAATAATCATTTTCCTTGGTACTGTAGTATCACATATTAAAAAATATGCAATAATTCAGAAGCAGAGTATAAGTTGGTTCCGTAATGACAGATGTTAACTTTAAGCAAGTAACGGAAGTATTCTTTAAGAATAAAAATATATAGATTTCTTGAAGTAATGTTTAGAGTTCTAACATATATTTATTTTGCCTCTTTTGTTTTTCTATTATTTCATTTTTCCACGTTAGTTTATAGGAGCTGCATGTGTCCAATAATGAAGTTTTTGTTAGAAATTTTTTTTCCTGCTTTTAATAATAAAACGCCTTTTTTTCCCAAGATAATTTTATCTTGGGATTTGATTATTTGGCATTATTTGACATGCACCTCCCAGAACATGAATAATGAATAATATACGATATGTATCACTTAATTAAATTCATACTGTGACAGCTTTTGTCAGCCCTGTTAAATTCTTTAATTCTGTTGAACAGAGAACATATCTTCCAAAGACTTTAAATCCTTCGCACTCATTTACCTGAATTCATTTGCTCAATTTCAGGTACAGATTAAAAGAATAAGAGCATTAAGTAGCCGACTCGGTGGTTTTCAGCGTTGAATACCTTTGCTGTTTGTTCCACTAACAGTGGACGATAGAAATCACAGGGCAACCAGCAAAAAATTATTTTTTTCGTGTTCAATTTTAACTAGAGCAACAGTTGTTGGGACTTTCATTATAATACCTCTCGACCAAAGCCATGTTCAATTTTTCTATTTATGCAATTTTTGTCTTATCTCTAATTACAAATAATCGTAAAGAGTAACAAATTCTCTTTTGGGCAAGAAGTCTACACACTTTTTGCCACCTGCCGATTTGTATATTCACACACATACATTTGAAAGTGCACTCGCTGTTTTCCTGCTTTCTTACACATTGATTCACAGCTGAACAAATTGATTACTTCTAATGAATAGCGTAAAAAGTGCAACAGAAGTTTATTTCCAGATAATAAATAGAGGCAACAGCTGCCTAATAGAAACAACATTATCCTAACAAAGAATGAAACATTTTCTACGTGATTAAAATTTACTTTCCGAAACTCATGTCAAAATTCTGGATCTGAATTTATGTGTAAAACTTTCTTCGAGCAGTGTGGTTAGATAAAAATGACCTTACTTCATATCTGTCGTGCTGTAATATCAGTGATCAACTTAATTGTGGCAATCATAATCAAAAAGCAATCTTATATTATAGAATATTCTATTAATATAAAGGATAGCATTTAATATGTTAGTAGTGGATATTATAACTCACTATCTTCAAATTATCAAGAAAATGTTGAACCTTAGGAATTTTCGATAATTTTACTTTAATACTCCATGGCTAAGTCTTATTTTTTTCAGGAAAAGTTTTTATCGAAAAAATTTATAGTTCTCCCAAAGGGAATTTTAAAGACCTAAAGTTCTGTCTAGAAACATAGCTGCCAAGAATAGTTCGATGATTAATTTGGGAATATGGGCAAGTGTGTTAAACATTCTCAGTGGCATCTTCTTCCATAATAACAAATTGTACCAAACAAAGAAAGTTACCGAGACATGTATTAACGTTTCATAGTAGTTATTAGTGGTTGCCGAGAAATTTACTGCTAACATTAATATAATATTTATCTTGATTTATAATTTTATTCAAAATTCCTTTGAAAACAATTTTTTATTTCTTGAAGGATAGAAAATTGAGAAAAATCAATGGAATCTGCTTAAAATGTTTAATGTTTACTTGCATTTTTTATTAATGTCTTTTCCGTTTAGTCTCGTATCCTAAGAGAGTATGAGGCTAAAAATATGAGTATACATAGAAGGAGGAAACAATGAGTACTTCATTAAGTAACTATTTACTTTAAAGATATTTCCTAGGCTATTTTTATTCAAAGTTTTATCATAAAAAATTTCGCCTTCAAAATAATCGACGAGATGAAGATCATTTATCGGACTTAATCAGTATGTAATCATAATATCGAATGGAAGAATGGTATTTAATTATATTTAAAGTTCACGTTTTGGCTATAAAAAGAATATTCTATACCAACAAAAGCCTAATCTGAAATAGTTTGAAAAATAAGTCAAACAAATTTTTTATATCTAAAAAAATGCTTCAAATCTGAAAACCAGATTTGCTCTGTCAGCCTTTCAATCGAATTTGATTTTGAAAGAGATTGGCGTTTCCCTTCAGCATTGCTAAATTAGAGATATATTTCAAAATGGATCGTTAATCTTTTATAGGTGGGATAGTTAACGTTTGAGGAAACACCTCCTACATTCGATCTAAACGATGTTATTAAACTTCGTAAAGGTTATAGTTAGAACAGTGAGTAATACCCGGAATTCTCTATCGCTCCATAATTTCTTTGCAGCAGTCGGTTTGTCGAATACCTCTACTTGTGACAGGTAGAAACCATGGATACTAAAAGACAATGTCAGGCACTGCCGGTGTACGCTCTCTCGTGACGTATTGCACAGTTGAGTGCGCGCAAAGGTGACCTACAAGCAACACGTATAACAGACTGCTGTAGAATAAAGAATGTCCGCTGCTCTCTCGCTTTTTTCCCTTTTATTTATTAGGATAAACTTGATGTTTCAGTGACTTTGTAAACTCTACAACTCTGTACAGGAAATTGTCTGTGCAACCCTTCTTTTTCACTTGCCTCATTAACGATACTTCCATCCGTTGCCATTTTCCACAATAAAATTCCAGTGACATCCCCAGCATTAGATGAGATGACGAGGCAGGATTTATTCCCCTCCCCCCTCTTTTTCCACAGCGACGACGCGTCTTGTTTGCTAATGGTGATGATCACCAGCCTTTCCTACCTGGTTTCCTGTACCCAAAATCACATACAGAAAGGATATTGATCGCCTAAATGCGATAAAAGAGTTGCGAGGGCAGTTAATTTCTTTCTTATTTGGATGTCTCAGGCTTATTTCTTGTTTTATTAAAACCATTCGCTGTGTGACCGAAAAAAGTCGAAAACACACTCCGATTCGTTTTTTATTGCTTTTTTATCAACTTATATTGTTTTACTTTTCCCCACCGGATGCTTTAACGGTTTATTTAGAAATTAAAATTGCAATTTTATACTCTGTTTTTTGCTACACCTGCCTATTCCTTTAAAAAAATATCTGTCTGATACATCTCCAATAATACGCAGCTGAAAAGTTTCGACATCTCTTGCTAACCCTAAAGTATTCCGCTAATAGAAACAGAAAATCTATAAAGAAAATATCTGACAGATACATCTCCAATAATATGCAGCTGAAAATTTTCGACATCGCTTGCTACCGCTATAAGTATTATATTCCACCAATACATTTAAGATTTTCAACTTTCTAAATATAGAAATGATGGTAATACGTAGTACAAAAAGTTATTAGAAAATATTTTGTAACGTCTTTTATAAATGGTAGAAGTAAAATACAATGAAACAAATTTTTACCCAATGAAAATAAATGTCACATCAAAGCGCATATAAGACAGCAGTATCATCAGTCTGATGGCAAAGCCCAGACTTCATAGTCGCGGTTTCGACAATCAACTCCCTCGAAAATGTAGATTATATGCTCGGACAGAGAATGTTAAATCTAAACATGGTTCAAATGTTTACATCGATGTAGAGTTGAATTTTCGAATGTGGATTGTGCTAACTTAAACGCTGATCGGATTAGAACTAATCGGTCTGGGATCTCTCTCTTGTTTTAGATTTATTAAAATATCTGTTCTTTTACGCAAAAAACAGCTTTAAAGATGTGTTTGAAATACTGGCAAACTTCTACAACGCATATCTAACCCACCCCATTTTTGCATTTTTAAAGAAATATAGACAAAGAGCATGCACTAAACAAATTCGGTAAATGGCAGAGATTGGAGACGATGCATTGAAGTTGAATTCCTATTTGCTGCGAAACCCAGAAAAAAGAAACTATTCATGGACTTTGCTACATCAGCCGGATACAAAATTAAAAATAATTCATTATCAATAAAAAGTACTATTTGAAGAACGAGAATGGTACTTAAAAAGGATTATCTCATGTGGAACCTCCTATACAAAATCTCTTCGAAGGTCATAGACACTTTTCCTGTCTGTTCGACATTTTCTCTTCCATAGGGATGTATTTTTGATATAACTTCCTTGATAAGACAAAGCAACAAAAAAAATTAAATGAATAAAATAAAAATAAAATAAAATGATATAAAAAGGCGGAATTGCAAAAAGACCTAGAAATTCGTATCGAAACCATTCAATTAAACACGTCATGTTTTCCTTCATTCAAATACGTACTTGTGCGTCAATCTCTCGTAGCATGATATATAAACGCAGAAAATAAGCAAATAAATATGTTCAACAGCAAATGCATAAGTAGATGAATGTGAAATTCAGATACAATTTGCATAAGTTTTCAACGGTTATTCTTTATTTTTTTTAAATTATAAAGCCTTAAATTATGTGCATAATTAGGCTATCAACAAAGATAACAGTAGCATTTCATTTGAGCTCTCTCTCCTTCAAATATCGATTGAAATATTTTATAAAAGCGCTTCTATAGAATTTTGTTTAAAAAACATGAAGAAATTAATTTGGATCAAAATGTATGAATTTCTGAAGCTCAATCATTTTTATTGATTATAATCATCATAAAATCTTTACCAAGCAAGAAGCAAAAATCATAAAAATGAAACTGTGTAGTGAAATATAAAGATTCAAGATTTCCCCAATAGGCTCCAAGTTCGCTGAGTTCGCCCGTTTTTCATTATTTCAAGGCTAATTCATTACAAATTACAGGATTTATTGCTCCAGAATTTTCTTCTAATAGGAACTGACTGAAGTACATACTTTACATTAGACAAACTCTTATCATTTCAATGGCAGCAATGAAAGAATAACAATAATATAAGGCAGAAATAAATGTTTGATTTTGTATTTAATTATCATAGATTTTTCAGTTTAATAAAATACTTCTGTGACAATGCAGAAATTAAAATATTTAAGAATATATCTTTACGTCAGAGGTAACGAGTTTAGTTATATTAAAGTCCCGTTTTAAAGCAACACGAGGTATATTTTGAGACGTAGCTCGTAATTTTGAGCCGCGATCAGATGACGAGAACGACACCTGGGCTGGCACCCCCTCCCCTCTCCAAACTTCCGCACCATACGGGCTGGCGGGAGGACGTTTATTATTATTATTAATCCACCAGGAGGGAACCTACCAGATAAGGTTTACGATTATACAAAACCCTCACAGCGTAAAGATGAAATACAGAAAGAAGAGGGGAAAAAATTAAAACAATAATAATTAATACATAAGGTAAACTGAAACAGTCTGCAATGAATGTCTTAATTGACGGTGGAAGCGAGAAAATTCTTTCTTAATCCATGATGATATCACGCCTTCGTTCATGTAGGATCTGGGGAGGACGTTTGGTCCCCTACGTATGATTTAACGTGCAACAGGCGCAATACAAGGCTGATCTTCAGTGGAATCGGGTTTCGAACCTGGAACCGCCGGCCCCGAAACCCTACCACTAGACCACCGCGGCCTCAGAGGCAAATTACAGGGTGACATTTATTGATCTATATGAAATAAAAAATAAAATTTTGAAAAACTACTGAGTTCAAAAATTTTATTCATATTTGAAAAGTAACTACAGATATTCGGATTTAGTTTATGGCATGTTTGATATGCTTGCCATCAATGGCTATGCCGTGACGCAGACGAAGAGCAAAATTCTTCAAAGTTCTCTCGAACTTTTCAATCACATTTTTGATTGCTATAACACATTGACCGGTTGTCTTCAGCTTATACTCGGTCGCAAATTTCCTTTCAGCCGCAATCGGGCTGTTATTGCTCGAATAGTAGGCCTTGACGATCGATATACGCTCAGAAACGCTGTATTTCGATATTTTCAACGAAAAATGAACAACAACAATAAGAGTGCGCATGCTCAAAAAAAAATCCCAAAATGCCCTGCATTCAACCGCTAAGTTTTAACTCAATCTCGCCAACGGTTCAAAAGTTATCAAGGGTTTTTTCCATATAGCTCGATAATTGTCACCCTAAGTAACAATTTTAATGTTTTACAGGAGAGCCAAAAGAAGTTCCAGAGTTCAATGTATTGCACTGGACAGTTTATTTCTTTGAGAGCGGCTATCTTTCGTTCTATTCAACCTACAGCTGCGACACCTTCCCCATCCGTAGATGCTTTTGGGATAATGCAAATATGATAAAAACATCAAAGTCAGCAAAATTGGGCTAAAAATAGTTTACATCTGAAGTACAGATATATTGAGTCTGAATTGGAGTTTTTACACATAAATATAATATTCAGCAACGGGTTCCGAGACTACCACTTTTGGACGATTTTACACCGGAAAGGGCTGTCATGCAATGAGTCATATGAGCGCATTTCCGAAGTTCTTTGTTAGATCATGTTCAGTAAAATGTAAACATCACCCTTCCATTCTTCACTTCCCCCCTATTTTGATGAAAATTACTCCGCCCGGCGCATGCGCAAAAGCGGGGAGGGTTTCCGAATCCGTTGCTAAACAATAGTTAAGCTGTGAAGAAATAGAATCATTGGAACGAGGCAATCTTAATCTGCTTTGACATTAGACAAGCGGAGAGGATAGCTTAAATCCTCCTTAACTCATAAAAGAAACAAATTGCTTCATGTGTGTTTTCTGAACAAAATTGATTTCATCTACTGTTATCATTTCTGTTTCGACTTAAATTCACTAAATAAGTTTTTTAGAAAATTCTTTAAAAAATGTACCGTTGAAATTTAGTTTGATTTCTACCTCTTCATAAAATGACAAGAAAAGTTTCCTCATTTTT
>BGPR01000016.1:3538561-3668817 GCA_013235015.1 Araneus ventricosus
TAATGTCAGCACTTCATTATACTTTCCAATTTACATCTTACATCTCTTGTATGAATTTGTTTAATGTAGCTCATGTTCATATTGTAGCTTAAAATGTTCCAATTTAAGTTGGCTATTATTCTAAAAATGCATAACAAGAATGTTTTATTGAATGATTCACATGCTAACAATAAAAATAAAATTGTATTCTGCATTGCATTCTTATGAAGAGTTAGATTTAGCGGCAGCCGCATACTTTAGGTCTAGACATGCAGGTGCTACTGGCTCAACGTGCTTCAATCAAGCAGAAAGTTTCAAGTAATCTATTATGAAAAACTGCATTATGAAGAGAAACAGTTGAACTTCTGACATTCTTCAGAATAATATCAAGACTTTTCGTTAGTTAATGTTGCTTTTGCGAATGGCTGGAGGCAGGTTAAAATTTTCACGGGCAGAGAAAATGCGATAAGATTGATTGCTAGGAGTCTAGATACACTTTTTATAATAAGACCTGCAAAAAAATATCATATGAAGCCTACAGAATTAGGATTCTAAAAGATTCCTCTGAAAATATATTGTATGGAGTTTATATGACTAATTCCTGCATTATTTTATGTATTCTCAAATATACGAGGCAACAGGCGCTTAATTATCATTTAACATTCATTACACAAACAAATTAAATCTCGTATTTTGGCGTCATTTATAAGTTCCTTTAATTCTGTATTAAACTTATAACTCTATTATTATAACATGCTACTTATAAATTATTAAGTAGTTCTTCGTACTTTTCTTTAATATATCGACTTCCTAATTAGGATTTAAATTTTGAACTCATAATACAAAGCCATTTTGTAACTATCTTTCAACCATTGTTTTATAATGAGCGGAAACATGTTTCGTTTTAATGTTTGTGATTACTTGTTATCAAGAAAGTAATTAATACTAAAGTCACGAAACTAAGATAAGATCAAGATATTTTTTCGCGTAATGGAAGATTTAACGATCAATACATTCGCAGTGTGTATAAGCTCACAAGAACGCTCTACACTCAGTAAACAGATGCTTTAAATGAAGACACAGAGACTGCACTTACGAATTTTAGGTAGAAAACTGAATTTTAATAAATTTCCCCTGTAAATAATTGATATAATTGACTTTTAAGCAAAAATACTGAGTTGACCAAGGTGACGTGTTTGTTTAAATGCAATCTAAGCATAGTTCAAAAGTTAGATAATAGCTGAAGTAAAAAACTGTCGTGGGTTTTGTTACATAAAGTGTGTTTTCGTAAAAATTATTAGTGACTGTTGGTATGTTTCATCGAACTTGCTTCAGCGTCATGCAATAAAATTTGTTATTTCACATTGGTGAGTACAGAATTATGTCTCAAAATCGAAAGTCATTTTCAAAATTATTTATATGTTTAAATGTGCTTTTTTAAAGAGAAAAATCTTTTTGTGATTGTTTCGATATATGTGTCTTTTTTAAAACTTTGTTTTAACCTCTGAAGGAAGAAATTATTTTTACTTTCGTTAAAACCATAGTTCATTTGTATATTTATGAGTTACTGATAAAAAAAAATGTGTTAGCTTCTTTTTGACACTATATTTCACTAAATTACTCTTTGAACAGCTTAAAGGAAAAAAAAAATTGGTGTTCAAATGGTTATATTTTTTTGAATAATTAATCCATTTTAGTATTTGAATATTTAAAATGTTTTAACTTTAATCTGTATAGTTCATGAGGTTCAGGAAAGAGCAGTATTTTGAAAAGTTTCTTGTCTTTTAAAAGGAAATATGAAAATATTTCATAAAATTTTAGTAAATGCTTTTCAAATATTTTCGTACTCTTCTCGTTTTTGAATTTCTTCAAAATAAAAGTTGTTTAGCGAAATGGTAAGAATTTTTTTTAAATTCATTTTATTAGAAAGTTGAAACTTTTATCCCAATAATGGATTTTTAAAAATCTTTTAGACAAAACAATATAAATATAAGGGAATTTTTCATATCTATGCAATTTAACCTGATAGATATTCCATCAGATATCCCTAGATTCAATTAATTCACTCATTTTACCTTATTTTATGCATTATATGTTTCTTTCGAATTTAAATGTTTAATTACATTATTTTGTTAAAGATTTAATTTATCAGCATTAAAAATACTTGAATTGTTTTTAATTTTTGACTCATGATTTCTTTTTATTGCATCATTTAGTTTCCTCTACTGTTTATTGAGTTTGAATTGATAATTTAGACGATTAACTTGCGAGTGATAGATGATATGAAAATATCGCTTCTTACAGCTACATTTTCTTATACGTTATCCACTCTAGCACGTAATTCCCAAACTGTGATTTGTAATTATTTCCAGAATAAACATACAAGAATTATCCGTGAATGAAATCAGTTCTGTAGGAGATGATTGAGACAAGTTTTCTGCTGTAACATTAAATGATGATGATTGAATTTCTGCCATAACATTAAAATATGATGCCATAACATAAAGTGTAAATTTTAGTTGCGTGGATTTACTGTGAAAGATCCCCTTTTCACATCCAGTAATTACGAATTTATACTTTCTCCAAATATAAAGAATTTCTTTTGTTAACATTTTAGCTCTTCAACTACAAAAAATATTAATGAAATTTCAATATTCTTAAAGCTTTTTATCATAATAAAGGCGTTATTTTGAAATTTAAACGAAACATCAATCCAGTAAATGAAATCCAGATCAATAATAAGTGAAATTGATGGAATCCATCTGCTTAAAAAATAAATTCTCATGTATAGGTCAATATAAGTGAGTATTGAGGGGGACGAAAACAGATCTAACAAGATTTGCAGTTCTTATTAATTGGAGAGTGAAAGATTTTAAGTAAAGTAAGGAGATCAGACCTGTTCTTACGTGATTAAATAATTTTATGATTAATGAATATTTGTTTTAAATAGCAGTCTAATAGGCATTTATTACTAATAGTAAATTCTATTGCTCATAATAATATACTAATGATACGCTTTCAATTCTGAAACGTCCAATAATCATGGACTATTGATAACAAAATAGCGCAAGCTGCTTGGAATAAATTCATTTCATGTAAATACATTCACAGGCTGCGAACGAAATTTGGATTTGATTCTTCGATACTAATCTTTGACGCGCAACAGAAATAGTAATGATTCTAATTATATCCTTAATGGTTCCTCTTTATTCAGCAAAACATCACATATTGGCAGATATTGTTGACTCTGTGACAAGTATTCAAAATTGAAGAGGTCTTGTCTGTTCCAACCTGACAACTGATCTGATCCGAGATCCAATTAACGGAAGAAAACTGGCTTAGAAACCACTAATAACAGTATTGATTAATATTATGCCATATGGGTTATGCAAGTGGTTCCATGCGAAGTCTTAGATAATGGAAGCCAACTGACTTAGAAACCACAAACAGCACTGGTGGTTAATGATATGCCATATGGCTTATGTAAAATATTTCGTGCAAAAACTGTTAAAGGGTGTACTCGCAAATATTTTATTACCTTCACGTGTAAGATCAGGACATTGATGTTTCGGAGAACCATATTCATTATAGCCAAGGAATGTAAAATCGAGCTTTATAAACAGCGATGCGAGCAACACACATATGGCAGAATATGTAAGGTAACAGTGACTTGAAACTAGGGTTTTAGTATCATGTGAAGCATATACAGGGGTGCCCATCCCCCCTCCTGTGGTTAGACCATCTTCTACTTTTGGTCGTTGGCAGCAATCAGGATCGCGTGTATGCGAGAAGTCTGCTGGTGACCCCTTGCATCATGTGACTGGTTAGGGATCCGCCCTTCCGCTCATCTTTTATCTCTTATATTAGGACCTTTTTTCCCTTTAATCTACGAGCCCAGGGCTATTGTTTAGGGCAGAGGCTTTCAGGTGAGGTTTCCTGTAGTAAAAAAGTGTGCTCGCTCGAGGCATTTTTATTTTCTTTGCCTTTCCATAGACTTTTCACATTTTTATTTTGCTTTTTATATTCCGAATAATGACCTCTTATCAGGGACATTTGGACTCCTGGAATCACACTTTGCCAAAGAAAGATACCATTTGCCAAGAATGTGTCCTTTTTCCCTCAGTCATTTAAGTTTTTTTCCCCTCTTTTCTTTCGATTCATTATTTTTTTTTTTTTTTTGAAAAAACGAACGCATACAAAATAGTCATTGTTGGGATTGTGAAAAAAAAGAACAAAATTATTTTGTTACCAAATCTTGAATAAAGATAACTTTCTTTTAATGGGAGTGGCAGAGAAGATTGAAAAATAAAAAATAAAAATGATGTTCTTTTTAAATCTAGAGGAACATACTAAGATTGAAGGCGGAGAGAAGCTTTTTATTTGAAACGATAATAGATATGCTATAGTATGAATTCAAATAGTTTCTGGAAGAAAGAAAAAAGCATTTTTAATTTTTTTTAAAGCGACAAGAAAATCGCATCAAACACGAAGGAATTAAAATTCTTTTTTTTATAGCTTTATTTTCACGCATCTTGAACAGAAAAACGCTATAAAAATGTACAACTTTCCTCTCTCAATTTTTTTTATTTTAATGTTTGTCGTTTGAATTTCTTTTCCATTTGTGTGTTATGAATAACGATTTCAGTTTTGTTTCATATATGTTAAAATTTGTATTGGAAGAATTGTTTCTCTTATCGCAAACCGTTCATTCGTATTAAGATCTTTAGCACCGGATAACATTAACAATATACAAAATGAAGTAGCTAATAAATCTCTTTATATTTAGCAAATATCAAATATATATAATAGCAAATATATATATTTATACTTAAATATACTTCTACGCAGGCACTAAATTTGGAAAAAGAAAAACTGGAATACCTGATACTTCTAAAAATATTTCATGGCTCATTCAGAAATTAATCCCTTTAATTTTGAGAGGAATTTGAATTAAAGTGATTTTTAATTAAGTTGAAGTTCGGAGATAAATACAGTAAACTCTCTTTACAACGATATCCGATGCAACGATAAATGCCTCTACAACAATAAAATTTTATGGTCCCTGTGAATTTGCATAGAACATAATGTTAATCTCCCCTCAATATAACGATATTCTGTACAGCAATAAACCCCTGTACAATAATGTTTTTTTACAAATCTCAACAGCATTTTCTTCCTCTGTAACAATATTTCTGTTTCCAAATATGATGATGTTACAGATCCATCGCATTCTTTATTGACATCCCAAGAAACTCTTCAATCAATTCAGTCCCTACGGGCATTTTTTTTCAAACTTTCATCTACAAATGATGATCATTTTCGTGCATTAGACTTGCTAAGACTCTATGCAAACCTTGTTAGTTGACTTAACAGAATGAATAGGCAAACGAAAATGATGGATTTTTTTCGATAAATAAGTTTCTCAGGTATGTGAACTATTTTATTGTATAGCTGAATTTTCAAATTTTTGTATGCTTTAACAATAATTAACACGCTAGTGATGCTTTTCATGCAAAATGTATATTGTTGTATTGTGTCCACATTAAAACAACCAAAATTTAAGTTTTTTATATCATAATTATATCGCCCTCGATATAACAATATATCCCTCTATAGCAATATCTCTATTTGGTCCCCAAAGCAGGGGTGGCGTCAGAGGGGGTACCGGGGAGCCCGGCCCCCCCCCCCGTCGGGCATGCTGTGCCCCCCTGTCGGGGAAAATTTTTGTACGGGGTATTCAACTGTAATTGATAAATAATAATCTGGCGAAAATTTGAGACCAATTTCATTACACTCGTTCCCCTGTCGGGGAGATCTTGCCCCCCCCGTCGGGCAAGCTCTAGTTCCATTCCTGCCCCACAGTATCGTTGTAACGAGGTATTACTGTATAATTAAAATGGGAAGAGATATATGGATATATATGAACACTGTCACAACTTAAAAAATATAAATTAAAGCCATAATAAGTAAATCTAAAGTAATGGAAGAACAACGACGTACCAACAGAAAGTACTGTAAACAAATATGTAATACTGTTAACCCAAGTAGGTATCACTTTAGGATTATTCACTGTGGGTTTAATTCAAAAATGTATTTCTTTCATTTGTGTCAGTCTTCGATATGCTTCCGTAATAGTCATCCAAACTTAGGTGTTAATATTCCTGAAATTTTACAAGAATTAAGATCAGCTGATAAAGTTTAAACTTGATTATGTTGCTTTTTTAAAAGTAGACAGTAAATTTTAAGTATTGTTTGAAATATATCTTTATAAAAAACAATGTTTCTTAGAAAATCTCTTTCTAATCAAATCCTTGTCTTTTAATGAGAATTCTTGGTAAATATTTTATTACTGTACTATAATGTGCAATTTTAACAACTTCTCCGCAGGAAAATTTCTTTTAATGATTTCTTGCATTCATAAATATGTTTTCTACAAATTTCAGTCATTATTCTGATACTTTTGTCAATAAATGCATATTAAAACTGAAACGAAAGAATTTGTTCTTAGTGTAAGACATCTTGCGAGGGGGAAAAATTGAAAATTTCAAAATAACTTGCCTACTGTTTTAGCAAAAGTTGAAATTATAATTTTATCAACTACCATTAAATGAAGCAAAAAAATGCTTAAAAATATGATAGACGTATTTGTTTATTCCTGGTTAAATCTTGACTGAATATATTTAACTCCCTTGGTGGCTGTAGGGTTTTCCTCTTTCTTAGAAATATTGCGACTGACATGCGCATTAATTGGAAAGATCAGATAAAGCAAATAGAAGCAGGACAGGACAAATAGCAGCATATACAATTATTATGAAACTGAAAAAGTATTAAAATTTTAATGTCGTTTTTTCACAGAAATTAACCCTTTCATATACAGTAACGTATCTGACTCGTGCCATGAATTATTGAATTTTTGTTATTTTAATATGTAATTAAATCAACGCAACAATTTATTTAAAAAAACACTTGGACACACATAGTTATCTCAGATGTTCTTCACTTTCTTACATGCAGTGAAACAGCAATAAATGTCCAAAATCAGATGCGTCATCTAATTAGGAGGTTAAATAAATTTGTAGGTCAAGGGGTTAAATTCACTTTCAAAAATAAAATTTCACCACTTACGATTACCGAAAAAAAACCGAAGAAGAGTCCGTCCATTGTGGACTCAAGAAACACCCCTCACAAAATGCCACCGAAAATGTTTATGTTCCTTGAATTGTAGTGTATAACCCAAAATGGAAAAGCGAATCATATCGTCACTCAACGTGCAAAAGGTTGTATGTTCATAAAGTTAACGTATGGCATACGACCTTTTGCAATTTGTGTGACGATATATAGTTTAAGATGCCCTGGTCCAAAGCAAATTATTGAAGAAGCTTTGCGAGCGTCTTCTGGCCGTTCCCAAATAGCTATCATGCTTTTGCTAAGTTATTGATCGATCGGGTCCAGGTTTCACCTTCGTGACTTTACGGAGCGGTTGATTTCTGATCGATATTTGATTTCTTGCCAAGTCTTATAATAGACATTTTTTTTATCTCGATATATCACCAGTGATGGGAGAGGAATTTTTTGAAATGCTCTGCTTGGATAGAGCATTGATCAGCGGTTTCAGGATGGTTATATCGTAGAAGATGTCGAAAGTCTCCTAAAACTAAACAGCTGCAAATTTCTTTTGTCACATTTTTGTGTTTATCAGCAGTTTTAAATGTATGTGTAATTTATCTTCTAGAGAAAAAGCAATATCAAAAATTTTTCAACAACTACAAAGCTAATCTATTAGTAGTTGTCTAATTGGCATTTCAAAAAATAAATCCGTATTCATTCATAAATAATTATAATATTTATGTTACATTTTTTGTTCGTTAATCTTATATATGCATAGAAAACCACTCTGGTATTTTTTTTCTTGTGGAAAATGATGTATATATCTGGAAAACATCAAGAATAAAATAACTAACCAAAAGCAACTAAAAGCCAAACAAACCCGGGAATAAATAGAAGCTAAAAGAGTACAATGCATCCAGGGCGCGCAAAATGATGCTGCAACCGAACTACAAATGTAGACGAAAATTTTCGATGACATGAATAACTAAGTAACCCTTAAAGTTAATTTTTTTATAAAAAGAAGAAGTGATGTATAAAAAAGAATCCGGCCTTACAGACTTTCTCAAGGGTCACCTGTAGACGGGGATTCAAAAATGTTTTTTTTTTTTGGTGAGATGTCTGACTTTCGTCCTAAAAATTCACCTCTCGTGACCCGAATAATCCCAAGAGAAATGAAAGACAATGGAAGGACAATGTATATCTGGAACTAACGATTTCACAAAGTATTCTAAAATTTAATTTAATTATTAAATTTTATTACTAAAGAAAATTAGAATTCTCGAGTTTTTTTTCCCCTTGCTGACAATGTTTTGAAAATTCCAGTTTTTAAAAAATGCTAATAGTTCTTATTTGCACAAACAGCACTCTTTACTTGCTATATAAAATTTGAATATTTTGTTACGTCAGTCTTTGAAACATTCACAGTTATATCATAATAACTTTTTTAATCATTGATATTAATGCTCAGTAGATGGATATAGAAACCAATAAAAAATTTAGGCTTTGACGACTAAGGGTTTTATTTCTTTTTTTATTATTGATTATATTTTTCTAACAAGTAGTTTTATACTTATAATATTCTTTTCAGATAGCTCTAAATGTATAAAATACTCCAAAAATTTTTTTAGAAAAAACATGCGATATGGCTTACCACTTGCTAGGAAGCAGTTAAAACTGTCATGTTTGCTATACTAAGTAGATATCTGTATTGAAATTTAATTTACAGTTTAATCTATATTAAATAAAAGTTAAAATTCATAAATATTTTTTCCGCTCTAGAAATACAAATTACTGAACAGATTTTTTTTCTGATTTTGCTCACAAATATTACTAAGTCTAAGGAAGGCTTCTTGAAGATTAATTAATTATTTAATTTTTTAATAATTAAAAATTATGTTTCTAAATATATAGAAAATATTAATTCATCTTTAGTGTTGCCATTCCTTTTGAATGAAAATATTATAGATATTTTAAATATTTTTTTTGTCTTCGAGTTACCACTCGCAATGTTAATTAAATTTTTTTGTCATTCTTTAAAAATTATTAATAATTTACAAAAAAAATTAGCTTTCAGCGGTTTTTAAATTTGTTTGGGACTGTCTATACTTTTTTTGAAAAATTACGGCACTTAAAAATAGTGTAGTGATGATATTCAGATGTTAAATAAAAATAAAGTTACAGATGATAAGAGGATTTTATGTTTATAATATTTCATATAAAAGAATTATTTGCATTAAAAATATTACACAATTTTTTAAAAAAATGTGTTTATGTGCGCGTAGGCATTCCGTCAAGTTCTGTAGACGAGTTTTCTGGTTTGTTTAATTACATTAAAAACCTTGACTTTATCTGCTTGTATGTTGGACCATTCCATTGACTTAGCATTACACCGGAATTGCGTGGTACAGGCGCATAAATGCAAATAAACAAAGAAGAATACTCGTCCATAACAATATGCTTTAAACTCCATAAGTAGATATTAATTTAGTACTATACAAATTAAGCAAATAATAGATATATTAATGTTAGCGTATTACCAAGCAAAAATTAGACACGAAAATATGTATTTTAATCCCGAGCAGTGTCATACGGACGAGTTTTCTGGTTTGCTTACATACCTGTACTACAGTATTTCCGGTGTAATGCTAAGTCAATGGTTCTTCAAAGCGAAAGTCCAACATACAAGCGGATAAAGTCAAGGCTTTTAATGTTGAAAGCAAACCAGAAAACTCGTCCATATATCAGTTAGTGTAGAATAAGTACCGAAATCCCATTAAAATCTCGGTTTATATTGCTAATACTAGCTATCAAGAGTTTGAAACTATTAACTTAATAATAAAGGAGAAAGATTTATGAAAATCTCAACACGTACGTGATCTATTGTGTTATCTCTGCAATACTGTGTGTTCGGTAACGATTTGTTTGGCAGGCCATGAATTCAACATCTCACCTGAGTTGACACGAAGTCATCGTATCTTTCTAATGATGAAAGTGCGGAAGTATGGTTCACTTGACGTCATCCATGACCGGAAGTGACTCTCACTAGCCGACCCAAGTTAGTCAAATAAACTCATGAGATTCAGTGAGATTAATTCCACTCTATTCATCAGGTGTGGAAAATCATTTGTACCTTAATTAGAATTTGCTATTCTTTGTTACGAGTTCGACAACACTGCGCTTTATAAAGTTCAGCGTACACATACAGGAAAGGCGTCTTGTAAGCATTATCTAGACGAAGTGTTAGAGTTTATTTATTTAAAATTTCACCTGGCGTCTAGACTAGGCTAAAGTGTCGATTTATTTATCTTCTTTACATGCATAGTTTTGTGATATATTATGTCTTTTCAGTAGAAGATGTAGCAGAATGTCCTAGTTCTTTTTTTAATAAAAGTTGTTTAAAAATATTTCTTTTATAATAAAAGTATCAATAGTTTCAGTTTTTACAATACATGCACCAAATTAGAAAAGTTTACTTTTTGATGTATCGAGTGATTAAAACTCCAACTCATAAAAAATGTTTTCGTAACATTTAGAACTATGTAGATATAATTTTAAAGCTTCTAAGCAGAATCGATCTTTACATCCAGATAATAAAATTTCTAGAATACATTATTTATTTGTGTTTTTTTTGGCTCTGTTTAGTTCTTTTTATAAATAAATATAGATTTGTTTTCATTTTCGATTTTTTAAAAACAAATAGTCATTTCTTTTTTCATAGTATTTGCTCTGCTCATTCATCCCCAAATCATAAAATTTTATATCGTTGGTGAAAAAATCGAAGCATGAAGCAATATTAACAAATATCTGATTTTCTTTTAAAATGCTTATATTCTAAAAAAAAATTAAAATTATTTCCCCTAAACAAATAATAAATGTTATTACTCTATGCTAAAATTTTCGTTTAAAATTTATTTACATTTGAATATAAATAAATTTTAAATAATATTTTTTTTACTTTCGAATGTCTAGGTATATGAAATCCATATTAAACTAAATTCAAATAGTTTTCCAAATCTCAGCCCTTGCTTTTTATTAAGGGAAATCATTATTCCATACTGAAAATAGATCATATAATATTGCTTGGATGTTTCTACTTCAGGATTTGTAGTTGTTTTAGGATATGTTTTCCATTTTAAATAATTCAGAATTTCTTAGCAAATCAAAGAAGTTTTTAAAATAAATGTTATGCAAATTAGCTCTCGAGAAAGAAAATGCTTAACTTATTTCCCCCCAACTCGTGGTTTGAAACTCCGCTTATCATATTTTGAAGAGTTCTATTTTTGTTGCTCTTTTATTCAGATTCTTTTAGAAAACAATTCTTAAAATTGTTATTTTCTTTCCGTTTTAGACTACTTTAATGAAAAAAAGGCTAAACTTGTCACAACGAAAAATAGGCATTCATCATCATTATATTGCTTCGATACACTATCTTCTTTTTATTCCTAATATTTAGTCATTTCTAACCAAGAGAATAAACCGTGCATTAATCATTAGTGTTTTTACTATGTTATCTTTTTTCCCTTATCCTAGTTGCAATCAAGAAAAATTACTATGCATCATCGCTAGTTTCTATAGTATTCAGTAAACTGTTGTATTTATGATGGTGAAACATTTGAAGGTTAAATTACTCGTGTTTAACAACGTTGTTGAGTTTATGCTGATGATGACTATATTTTGGTTGATTATATCCAACGTAAATTTGATTGCAAAAGGACTAAACATACAAAATTTATGCATTCAGTTTATCTTTATATTTGCATGTTATATGATTGCGAAGCGAAGAATAATCAGGTGGTGAAATTCTCTAATTCCTATAATCATGAAATCAGAATACATTTAAAAGAAGAATCATGCACGACATTCGTATGACATATTCCTTTATAGTTTAGAAATGTTTTATTTATCAACGTATTTAATTTTTAAATGGTGCCTTAAGGCAATTCTCAGGTTCGAAGCATTATTTAAAATCGAATACTGTTTCTTCCATTTTCTACGCATGCTTCTGCAAATTAACGTTTCAAAGGTCAATATTTTCAAAAATTTTAGTATTGTACAGCAAAAGAGGAGGATTTTTAATGTTAGATAGTTAAACGAGCTGCTTTTATAAACTTAAGATTTTCCCATTAGAAGAAATGTCCTATCAGGACTTGAAAAAATTCGCATTTATCCAATATACGACTTTCTTATACATTATTTTTAAGTAATTGTATACATAAAGAGCAGAAATTTGGTATTTTCTTCCTTTATAACTTCAATTAATTAATCGAAGTTATAAAGGAAGGTTTCGGTTAATTATCACAGGTTTTTTTTGTCCCCTTCAAAATGCCTTTCACCTTCATCAAAGGTCACTAAAATCATTGGAAGATCAATCCAGTTTGTTCTATTTGAAGAAGGTACCAAAAGTTCTTAGAAGTATATCGAAAAATGCTAAGTCAAACATATTCTTTTTAATTTATTCGTTAGACGCGTGAGAAGAGCAAATTTGATTAGCTTTACTTTTTAGCAATTACACCTTCTGAACACCGAAATTTTGCTGCCAGTAACTTTTCGGCTATTGACACTTTGTAACCGAACAGAAGGTCATCAGCCACAGGATGAACCTGATGCTGTTACGGTGGTGACTGCTTCAACAACTGCAATTTGCCGCGCTTTTCCATGTTCAGATATTTACTTTTTGCCATATATGACTCAGTGACCTTCAAAAAGAACGCATTCTATCTATCATTTTAAAAATATTACGATGTATATTTGAGAAAATACAGACTCGTCCCGAGCATCTGGTGGATTTGTAAACTGGCAACTTTCCCTTGATTTTTTCATTAAATTTGATGATTACCCATAATTTTTCGGTTCACTGAATTTTCATGTAGATGAGTTATCTTATTCGCTGTGCTGGTTATTACCTCCCAAAAACACGTGCATTTGCCCATGTTTCTCCCAGTATGTCTTATCGTCTTTGATATATGCCGTAGCCAAGAAAATTGCACAATGTGAAAGCCAGACATCACACTTTTTTCGATACTTCATCTCTGGATTTATTATTCGATTGTTTTTGTGCGAAAACTTCTGGGTACGGTTCATTTGAAAACACAAAGCTCTTGACGAAAGAAGGCCCATGACATTGCAATTGATATTTGCTACTTCGTAGCATATCTGCGATTTATAACGCTGAAATAAAAATTTCATTATTCAACATTTTTATTTATTTCGTCATATTAATGGCAATTTTATTATTACAATAGTTTTTGTTACCTTTTATGATGTAGCAAATGCAACACGTACTATATATTTATCCGAAGTTCGTTATATCAAAAGTTACCTGTTGGTGTAAGTGAGATACATATAAACAGATATGCCAAGATACATATTGAACGAATAAGTAAACTGAGGAGCCTTGCTGCATTATGTATGCTCGTTTAGTGTATATTAATATATACAATTTTAGTTTCATGTTTATTTACACTCAGTTTTAAAATTTCTAAAAACATAATGTATAAAATTTCTAAAATCATTAAGATGAGCGAAACGACTTAAAATTGATTCCTGTTTTAAAATAAGCATATATAGATGCAATAATGTGTATTTTCTCATGCATTTTTTTCTCATTCCGTAATAATTGAAAGAATGCGTATGTGTGATGGAGTTTTAGTGCCTAGACTGATTGAAATAGAACAAACTCAGTTGGCAGAAAAGTACTTGAATGGTGGCGTCGAGAGTAATTTATTTTTAATTCAATATAAGTTTTTATTTTTGTCGGCGGGTATTTCTTAATATTTTTCGCAAATAACAACTGAAAAGAGATCGCATGAAAGCTATTTTCAGAATTGGGAAATTTTTTAGATATGTATTATTCATTTTAGTAACTTCTTATAAGCTTTTGATGCAGCGATTATACAAAATATAATGTTATAGTTTTTGCCAACATAACTACATTGATTCTTCAAATGCATGTACCTCTGAAGCTTTTAGTTCATCTAAAAATTTTATTCATGTCAGATGGGATTTATACTTTTGTTATGCCTGAAATAACATTTAAACTTTTTTGTTGTGATTCAAATTAAATTCCATGAAAACTAATGAGGTGGGTTTTCTGTTGAGTATCTAAAGTAATTCCATCTTTTTCTCTTCTTCTTTTCAGCATAGACATTGAGCAAAATCCTTGTTCTCCATGCAAGTTTGGTTAATCTTTTCTCAAAGATATGTATTCACTGAAAGAAAAACTGTGTTTCAATAAAAGGTGTATAATTTCAGCATTAGAAGTTCATACTTTAAACAACATTTAAACGCTTAAGTAATAAATTACCATAATTTTAAACAACACGTCATCTTAATTTGGTAATAAAATGATGCCAACTGTTGTAATACTACTAATAATAATTCGTTGCTATTATTATTATAACCATTTTTGTTCATATCCGTCTGTATATTTTGTTCCACGTTCGAGGAATAAAAATATTTAACAAGAACAATTTAAACAACATTAAGGAAAGGAAAGTAATTGTTTTTAAAGAGCTAATTTCTTTCAAATTATAACAACGAAATGTTAATTAGCTGCATCTGATTATACTTATCACCAGATTAAAATTGAATAATTTTAATTTTATTGATTCAATAACTCTATTTGAAACGGAAGTTAAGGCTCCATTAGCTTTCCATTTAAAATGTAAAAATCAAACGATATTTTAAATACAGTAATTATCGTTCAGCTGGAATTCGTAATCTGAATTTCATTTAACTCGAGTTTCCTTTTTATGGCAATAAAATTCATGCCTGTTTGTGTTCCTGTCTTTAAAAGTCTCTATTCATTAAACATCTCTGGCACTTCCTTTAGAGAATACAATGTAGGATAAACTAGCTACGTTTCTCTTAGATTAAACGATTAAGAATTATTAGGCACACACCAGCGGCGAGCGCATCGCGTGCAAATTGCTCTTCCCAGAAAACGAGATGTTTACACGAAGATGCCTACATAAACCTATTCTCATTATTTTAAAAAGTCAGTCCGTTTTATCTAAATAACATCGCGTCTATAAAATTGTTTTTATCATTTACAGGATTTATTTTCAGTTTTCAGGTGCTCAGATCGCTCGTTTAATGACGCTGTAGTGATACATTATGCCGTGTTGTTGTTATTATTATTAGATCGTTTGCATTTCTTTTCAAGTTCTTTTAATTTCTCACTGATGATTTATTTTAGGCTTAGAATGAATCCAGCTGCGTAAGGCGGGTTTGAAATGTTTTTAAATATTACGGATGACTGCACGTGATGTGTTTATAATTATTGTTTGTATTTGTTGTTATTATTTTATTTATTGTTTGTTTAATAAAAATAAATTTCGTTTCAAAAATTTTAGACGACTGTGGACTCTCTATTAAGAACTAAGTGATCAAAACTTGTTGATTTTATAAATTTTCGTAAACAAAATTATTGTTCTTCTATAGAAGATGGTGAAATATTTTAAAACTTCGTTTACCAATAAAAATGAAGTCTCATAAGTTTAGTTTAGATGAATTTCATAAAATATTAAATCTTAAAATGAAATATTATGGCTTCTCTGAAAACCAAATATTATTTTAGATAATCTTACGTCCTAATATTTAATGGGTATGTAGTATATCCATTTATAGAGAAATTTTTTTCAAAAATTTAAATTTAATTTACTTTAAAAATTTAGATTCTAAAAATTTTTCGGATAAAAAACACTTATATCTTGGAATTCTTTTTAATAAATTTATTACGCAAACGCTAAAATGACAATTTCGAAAAAAATATTTATAAAACGTTATTTGCAACAAGTTAGTATGCAAAATAACCGAATGCATAAAAATATCTTTAGATAATATATGTAACGGAATGATATATATATATAGAGAGAGAGTATAAATCGTGAAATGAAAGAGTATAAAACGTAAAATGAAATGAAAAACGCAATAAAAGCACAATAACGTTTCTTCAGGGGATGAAGTTATTGTGAATCGCTAAATATAAAAAGGTTGACATTTTCTTGCAATCAGTTATGCCGTAAGGTCTAAAACACTGATTTTCATCCCTAATGTCAAACCAAAAGCAGAGATAGGAGTTTTGAATAATTAAAACAAAAGTACGATGTGATATAACACTAGAGAAAAATAAGAATAAATATTTTACGTACCAGAAGGGACGGATGTTGGCGTGGCAGTGTTTGCGGAGGGTCACGGTACAGACCGTCGTGGCAGGGGTGTGAACAGCGTATCGAGTAACAGTTTTCGCGCTTTACTTTGGATGTTGCCAAGGAAGTGTAGTATGTTGGGAACGATGAAGATTAAATGGAAGAACGATAACGATAGAAAGAGTAGAGAAATAGCGGAAGAAATCAGTAAAATATGAAAAACCAGTGAAAAATGTCTAAAAGATGCGTTTTCGAGGCAAAATATCAGACATTATCGACTTGAGTGACCCTACCGCGAAGATTATACGTCGCGTTGACATCTCTCTGATAAGCAATCCTTTACTTACATCTTAAATCCATTAATCAGATGTTCGTAAAGTGAGGGGGGAATTTTATTAATGTTGAGGCTATTTCTTAAGTGCATGATTTGCTTTTTGGCAGAATTAGTGTTATTGCAAATTTTGTTGATTCTTATAAGTTGATTGATAATTGGGTTTTTGTAGATTTTATATGAGATATTCCAAAAAATAAGTTTATTGACGTTAAATTTGAACTCGTTTCTTTTGTCAATTTTTAAGTCGTTTTTGTGGTCTAAACATAAATCAAGAAAATTTGCTGGAGATTGATTGTTGCTGGTTTTAATTAGTTTGAGTTCTTCTGGGTAGATGGTATTGCAAGTGGAGCTGAAGTCTTGAAAATTAAAAATCATAATATCTTCAATAAATCGGAAGTCAGAGTGGAGGTTTAAAACGAAATTTCTTTCGAAGAAATGAAGAAAGAGGTTGGCTAGTAAAGATGAGAAATTTGTTCCTTGTGGGATGCCTTTTATTTGTTGGAAAATATTTTCTCCGTTAAAGATAAAGTTATTGAATATGCAGCAGTTGATGAGGACTTCCCAGAAAGTTAGTGGGATTTTAAAAGTTTTTTAAGGTCATAGAAATAGTTCATTAATACCTCCTGCAATTTATTTATTGGAATACTTGTGAAAAGATCTTGAAAGTCGTAGGTTTCTATTATATCAATTTTGTTATTATTACGGAATTCAATTACTTTGTTATTGTTTTTGATAATCCATGTAAAATTTTCTGGCTCCAATTTGATTTAGGATGATATTAAGATGTTTTGAAAAAATGGTTCCAGGTTTGTTCATGTAGGTGTTAGTGCCGCAGCTGATATATCTGAATTTAATTGGTTGTTTATGACATTTTGGATATATAACGATATATGATAGATTATTATTTGCATTATGGCATTTAATTTTTTTGTTAAGAGCTGAATTTTTTTCTTAATGGTGATAATATTTGATTTATTGAGTTTATAAGTTTTTGATGATTTAAATTCCTTGTCTAAAATTTCGAGATAGAATTTTTTGCAGATAATTCCAAAATTGCCGGCCGCTTTATCAATAGGGGTTATGACGAATTGTTTTTGCAGAGCTTTGATACTATCCTTGATATTTCGGCAGTCGTATTTTTCGTAATTAGGATTCTCTTTTTTGTAATTGTTTTTTATGAACTGTTTAAAGTTGAAGTATATTGACCATTTCCATTCGGTAAAGAATTGCACTGGTATATCGAATTTAGCGGTAGGTTTTTGGCAAAAGTTATCCAAATCATTAAGAAAACTTTTGAAAATGTTATTAATGGAGATCTTGAAAATAGGACGGAATTTTGTACCTTTGATCATTAGTTGCTTTAACTCTTTATTGTCAATAATGTCTAAATTACCTGTTAAAATGTGTTTATGGAAGGGATCTATGTATTTATTATATTCTTCTCTATTGCAAAGTCATTGAATGTTATTTCTATTGGTCCTAACGTCTTTACAGAAGGAATTGTAGTTGAAGATTCTTCTACCGATATTTGTATCATATTTGAAACATTTATTAACTTCTATATTTTTGATTGGAAAAAGATCCGTAAATTCTTGGAGTACTGCACTGAATTTAAATTGGTCGTAAATTGGATTTTTAAAGTCGATAGTCATGTAAATTATTGTTTTTTCTGGATGTTTGTTCAGCGATTTGGCTATCCTTGCTTTATATAGATTATTAATAAGAAGTAGGAAGTGTTGATTATATGTTTTGTAGTTATTCAGAATATTTTCGAGAATCTTGCTGAATTTGTTTTTAGTAGAGAAAATGATGTTTTTTACGTGTCTATAATTAAAGTTCTTATTAAAATCGTCTTCAATTCCTTTTCCATCTTGATATATTAGATTATAAATATCTTCATTAGATAATTTATTTAAATCTTTTCTATTTTTTCCACTACCCCTGCAACCTCTTTTGTTATTGCTTCTGCAAGTGCTAAAATGTTGTAATGTAGTGCAGTTTTTAATATTGATCATTGTATTTTGGAAAATATCGTTTAGTCCATATGGAGCAATAGTTTTTTGTTTTAGCATGTAAAAAATTTCTCTTTCTAATCTAGTTATTTTATCTGGGATAATGTCAAGAATATAAAGTGAGATTTTACTAAAACTCGTGTTTATGGAAATAGTTAAATTCTATGTTAAATGTTTTCGTGTTTTTATACAGTTTAATATCGGAGCGGTGTGCATTTATCTTTAAGTTAAGTGAATTGTTGGTTTGTCCTAGGTAACCAATTTCGCAAAAGCCACATTTTAGATAGCAAATTACATTAAAACTTTTTCATCCATATTTAATAGTGTTATCAGACGAGATGAGACTTTTGTCAAAGAGGGGGCAAGTTTTACATCTAGAATCATTGCATTGTTTTACTTTACATCCAAACGAATTACTTTCATAAATATAGCTGAACTTATTAGAAGAAAATGGGATATCGGGGTTGCATGATATCGATCCAAGGTGGCCCCCCGAAGCAACCGAGCACTGGACTGCTCTGAAGCGAGTGAGTCCATCTTGTCAGTCTCTAAAGATTCAAATAACTTCATTTCATAAAATAAGAAGGACCCGTAAGAAGGACCCGAAGGTAGAGAGTAAAACTGAAGGAATTGTGCGCTAAAGAACTGCAACTTTATACATATATATATGAACCAAAATATAACTTGTTATATATGAACATACAAAAGCAAAGTAAACAAGACATACCAAGATGCAATCCATAAACTAAAAATTCATTAATTAAACAAAACAACCAAATCTAAAATAAAATCTTAAGAACTGAAAATACTATAGATACTAAGAACAAAAGGTAAGTTTAAACATTTAGATTTTAACATGTAAATGAACTCTGTTGCTACCAAAACTATTGAAAAAGGCAATCCAAGTATATGGAGTTTTCAACAATTAAATTAATTGCTTGGCTGTGGACAAGCTTTAGCCAGGTTAAATCAATTTTGCTGGACAAACCATCCCGTTACTAAAGTTGTTGAAGAAACAGACAAAGTAATTTACCCTAAAATGAAAGAATTTAGAATGAAAAATCATACACTAACCCTAACAACAAAACATCACTATATGGAAAGTACCAAAATTAAATATATGAAATACAACAATGTATTGCACTATTATATCGCACTAAAAACAATAAATACATCATTCCATAAAATATCCATAGTTATTCATTAAGAATATATATATACATCCTTCTATTTTGTTACTATAAACTTCATTTTTTTGCCGAATCATCCTTTTTTTAATTTTTAGTTTTTCTAAGGAAGAAATATGACAAGTAAATATTTTATTGCGAATTTTTTTTTTGTCATTTTGAGAGCAAAACTCTATTTCTGATATCAAATTAACAGAATTAATCACAGTAAGCACCCACTTTCATGGTGAAAATTTGACTTCATGGTGCATATTTTTCTCTATGAAGTTAATTTAAATGCTCTTCTTTATTTGCAATAAGCACACATCAGTCTTTATGTCAACGGGTAATAGATTTCAAACCTATTTTACTCATTTTTTTCCTTTGAAAGTAAACATCTTTATATCATTCAGAGTAAAGATTTCGAACAAGATTTCAAAGTAGAATTATTGTAACTGGCTGGAATTTTCGCTACTGAAGTACTTTAAAAAACGCACGGAATTTTTCTTCGCCAAATTTTGTGTTGAGTACGATGATATCTTGTGGTCTTTTCTATCATTATACAGCCACTCTTTATAATTCTCCGTGAATAAATATTATATTGATGTCAAGTAGCAAATCCACTTTCTATGCATATCTAACTTTAGCCTCTGTTCTTAACTAGTATTATTCAAAAACTGGTAAACTGTTGTGGGTTCTAAAAAGCCATTCCTCGCTGTAGCAGGCCCGGCTGCTGGAGATTTTTCTGGTTTTCCTCCAAGCGAAACACAACTGTGGGTCAATTTCCCCTGAAAATTCTCCAGGAAGGTGTGCTACTCTCCATACATTGGAGCTAAGTCAGACTTCTATCGTAAATGATGCTCTAACGTCGCTTGGACTAGCAGAATATGCCACATTTCCCATTATCATGAGTCCTTGACTCACTGACTTGTCTAGATATGATAGACCGAGCTGGATTAGAACCACCATTAAGCGTAAAAGTCAATGTTTTAATACAGAGTTTAAATAATCAGTATTCTATTTTGTTAATTGAAATTTATTTTAATAGGAAATAATAATAGATAAGATAACAAAGGTATGGAAATTGATGGCTAATAAAATAAAAAGCCAAATAATTGAATGCCTCACTTGCAAATAGATTAACTCCATTAAACAAAAAGCGGAGAAAAGTGATAAAATAGTATACATTGTTTTTAAAAATTCTCCTTTTAAATTATAAATTCAAATAAACGTCGTAGACTGTATTACTGCAGATGTATATTTTATCTAAAGACATATAAAAAGTATAAGATAGAATATCCGTGGAGTAATCGTTGTTATTACTACAATTTTTGCTTGATTAAGGGAGTTAATCAATTTGGCAAGTGAAAGAAAAGTATTAAATCAAATTCAATATTCAAATTATGTTTTTATTACAGAAAAACTTCATTATAACATTTTTTTATTGAAGATTTTAGCAAAAATGAATAATAACTGTTCTGTTAATGTTACAGTTATTATTATTACTTTGTTTAAATTGATTCATCAACAATATAAATGATGTCTTCTTCGTCAGCTTTATGTGAGCTCCCGTCATGTCTATTTGTCCTTAAGTTTTTATATTAATCATATTTAATGTGGAGGAATGAATTTCAACAAGTCCATCATATCTTTCCTCTTTTCTCTTGTCACAGTTTCTACCTGTTGGATACAATAAAGGATGGTCTACATTTTTCAGACAGAGTGGTCTACCTGCTACAGATTTTCTTATATTAATGGCATTAAATTCTGAATCTTCGTTAAAGTCACACTTGAATTGTATGAGGTAATTACTTGCTTCTGTGGCAGTTAGACTGCAACTGATTAATTATTTACCTCTTTTTGTGATGAGACAACAACACTAAACAATTTACCGTTATCATCTCGTATTTTATCTGTCGGGGTATAAATAACTTATTATTTAACCCCCAAGAAGCAGAAGAGGGATAAAACAACGAATGGCAACAACAGCAGAAAAAGCGGTACCTTTTACGACAATATCATTGCATTAAAAAGGTTTTTTGACTAAATTTTTATTGCGCAATAATGCAATTAGCAACTATTTACATTAGAGTATGGAGTAAATCAGATTGACTTCTGAAATCAATTATCTATTATTCAATGGCTAAAAACATTTTTCATTTAGTGGTGTTAATCCTTATTATTCAAGAAATTTGTTTTGAATATAAACAGTTAGGAATCAATAAAGTGCTTTGACACTAAAATTTTAAAAAATTCAGAAAGTGGAGTTAATCGATTTGGCAAGGGAGGCATTTAATTAGCATTTATAATAAACTGAAATCTGAATTAAATCATTCCAATATTCTGGTAATTCAAACCGATTATTTCCATAAAATTATTTATTTAGCTAATTTAACAAACGTAGAATTTTTTACGATAAAGATAGTTGTTTGTCTTCCATTCTTACTATTTTACTATCACATTAGTAAATTTACTATCACGTTAGTCACAAAATAATTGCTTTCGTTTCTAATAAGTGAAATTTTTTCCTGTATTCTAAGGAATTAAATTGCAAATGCTACAATTACTAGCAGTAAGATAAATTACTGACAGTAAAATAAATTACTATCAATGCCTTTCGTACATTCTCTAATTGTAATTGCCCAGCATCACAGATAACTTTTCCGTCTGTAAACAGCCTCAGTTTATTCGTGCAAAACTCATGATTCCTAGCGTTAAATGAATCATTAACTGGGGTCTGGCCTGGTCGTTACAGTACTATTTTCCTACAGTCACGGTTTCAATTCCCGATGAAGCGTAGATGCTGAAGCAGCACTGTCTAGGATTCGTTGAGATTTTTGGGTCACAATCTAAAATTTATTTGAGAGGCTATTGATCTCGATGGATGCGAAGATCGCAAGAGTAGTACTTCGAAAAAGGGGAGGTGCATCCATTAATCATCTCCTTTTTGAATATTGATTTTGGACCTCTGACAAATAACCTTAATTCGCATTATTGATGTGAATCAACCAAATAAAATCGCCCAAAACGTCACTGATAACTTTTAAGTCTATAAACAGTCTCAGTTTATCTGTGCAAAACGTATAATTTCTAGCGTTAAATGAATTACTAACGATAAATAAAGGTATTAGTCGGATTGATAATATTAAATGGATTAGATGATAAAAATAGACTTCTATCAGTTTACTCATTTTTTTATTTCTATTATTTTCTACTTTTCAATCTTTAATTTGTATTTCATTATTATAAATACCCTGGTTTCAAAAAAATTTAAGCAGCAATGGTAAGATGCCAAGTATTTGGAGTTAATATGGATATAATAATTCGCAACAAGTTGTGGAATATACAATTCTTGGATCTCGCATTTTACAGTGAAGATTTGATATTGAGGCCATATCTAGGGGGTCAACCAAAAAGTGATGAAGAAAAAAATCGATATGCGCTCACCCCGTTTTACAGAAAGCTGATAATAATTTGCAACTTTCATCAATGTTTTTGTTTCCTGTGAGCTATACTTACATTCGTTTTTATAAAAATACATGTATTTTCGGGAAGATATAAGAGTTTTCTTAAAACATCCCCAATTTTTCCGCATATTTTTTGAGTGTAACATTCAGAATTTTCTAACAAAATTTACAAAATACGTGACAATATACCATAGAAGCATTTTATTAAAATTTGAAGAAATACTTGGAATATTCGTGGAAATATGAGCATTTGTAGTAAATAATTTTTAATTGAGCATGTGCGAAACAGTATCATTTTTTTATAATTTGGAAGCCAGATATATAGAGAAGCTTATATAAAAATTCCAATTGATTACCATTAAGATTCAGATGATATTGCCATTGCAGTGAGCTGAATTTCTTTTGTACTCTAAGAGAAGCTAAATAATGAGGAGTTTTCCACGAATTGATACTTTTTAAACTTTAATCTTTGAATAGTAATCGTCGAACTGCAATTTAAATTATGTATTTAATTTTTAAGCATACATGATAATTCAGGATATTCAACTTTCATATAATTCAGTGTTACTGCTTAGTGTTTAAAAAATATAAATTTTTGGAAAAACTCTCGTCATTGAGTGTTTCTTAGAGTACAAAAGAAATTCAGCTCACTGCAATGGCAATATCATCTGAATCTTAATGATAATCAACTGGAATTTTTATATAAGCTTCCCTATATATCTGGCTTCCAAATTATAAAAGAAAAATTCTACTATTTCGCATATGCTCAATTAAAAACTATTTACTACAAATACTTATATTTCCCCGAATATTCCAAGTATTTACTTTAAATTTTAATAAAATATTTCCATGGTGTATTGTCACGCATTATGTAAGTGTCTTATAATTTGGATGAAAGATCTGCATATTATAAACAAATAACATGCGGAAAAATTTGGGATATTTTAAGAAAACCTTTATATTTTCCCGAAAATACTTGGTATTCTTACGAAAAATATATGTTAGTATTGCACACAGCAAACAAAACTGAGGGAAGTATCGGATATCTATTTTCATTACAATTAAGCCGAATCTATCTAGAAAGTACAGTGTTCTTTATGTACAGTGTCAGATTCTTCAGGTGATCGACTAAAGCGTGACAATGTGAAAGGGAATTTCCATCCTGTCTGGATTGCTGTAATACTCTAAAGAACCGTTTATACGTCTTTCAAGGGACTGACGTAAAACGACGTAAAAGTGAGAAGACGTATAATCGAAATTTTGTGAAATTTTGTTAAAAATAGTGCTAATATGCTGTTACATAGTATGAAAATCAATAATTAAATTTTAAAATTAAGCATCTATCATAAAAGTAAGAAAAATCATACCTTTATTGCCTATCTTGATTGCTAATTATACTTATCGAATACGATTTATATGCATACATGTAGTTGTTTAATTTAAAAAAATCTTTAACTTTAAAGTCTGAAGTTCTGATTGTCTGTGAGTAGTAAGTACAGTATTTGGAATCTAATTAAGCCCATTCAATATTTTTTTCACTATTCTTTTAACAAAAGAACTAAGTTCGAAGTTTTTCAATCGAGTCCATTGTGTCTTTGAAGGAAGGTGGAATAATTTCTCCATCGTCGCTTAAATTAGCATCAGACAATTCGTCTTCTATTAATTCATCAATTGTCAATAACTTCAAAGTCATGATATCCTTATCACAGTTCATGTACTAGAAAGGAGGGAATTTTCACTTTTTAGAACGGGGGAAAACGACGTATAACCGAAGCTTCGCGTCGTATAAACGAAGTACTTTATCATTACAATGAATACGAATGAATAGGGACCGTGATGAAACGACGTTATAAACGGTGCTTTACTGTACTTGAATGATCGTACCGCCGCAATCAATAATACGGGAACTGTAAACGACGCGAAATAGATACCATTGTGAGCGCGTCTCTTGCATCGAATCACAAGTGGGCTAAGTCCCGTTATTGGCGATGGGGCCGTTTATAACCTCAATACCATTATACCTCGCCAAAGGGAACCAAGAACCTGCTTACATATAGAGTAGCTTCTCATCTTCGAACTAGTATCCCTCTGGCGAAGAGTGTGAAAGGCACAGGGAAGACTGAGATAAACTGACTATTCAGCGACGGCGTAGTAAAATAATAAGAAATAGAAGCAATTCAGATTTTCCGATGGCTTCTTGTTCAAAATTTTGTACTTTGTTAGAATCATTACAATTGATTAATCAAGTTTTTAAAAATAATTCCTCTATTAGTTTAAATAATCAATTATGGCAGGGGTGGGGAACATACGGCCTTAAGGCCGCAATTGGCCTTCTTGAGTTTCTTATGCGGCCTTACCAGTTATTTACATTCTGCATCGAAATATATAGTAGTTGTCTGTAATTTAATAATAATTACAGAACAATAACCTTTAAGATTCTGCTCGTGTGGCCTTTTGCCCAATTGCCGAAATTGAATGAGGCTTTTCAATGTAAAAATGCTCTCCACACCTGAATAATGGTTTCATTCTATTTTCCTGTTTTGCTCCAGCCAAAATTAGTTACTTGACTGTAAGTTTCTAAACTTTTTGAAGGAAGCGGAGCCTACGTTGAGATAAAATTTTCATCCTGTTTACTTTCTCGTCTACAAAGTACTGTTATCGTCTAAAAATTCAACCTCGAGATTCTGATGAATCTCTACGTTTTAAATCTCTCTTAGTCAGAAAAACCTTTTGGGAATTTTGTCTGTATTAACACGATAGCTGTGAAACGGAAGAGCTAGACAAGCAAAATTTAGTATGTGATTTCTATATCAAAATTGTATATCTGCGTCAAAGTGTTGATGAAATCCTTCAACGAGAAATCTGTCTGTTCGTCCATGTGCATGTGAACACGATAACTCAAAACCGCAGAGCGCTAGATGGATAAAAGTTGGCATATAGATTTATCGGCAGAAATGTAGATCTGTGACAAATTACGCATCGGATCCGTCATAGAGTTGTCGGTCTATCGGCCTATGTATTCGTGTGTAAGTGAATGTGATAACTCAAAAACACAACAAGTAGATGAATGATTTTCAGTATGTGATAAACATTATGTGTATGCGTAAATAAGCGTTAAATTTTAGGCTTAATTGGTCGAAGCAAAGATATTTAAAGTGCTTTCTCAGTTCTCTTCACTATAAGACGAAGCCTCCGCGTTATGTGAATATACGAGAAAGTCCAGAAGAGAACACTCCCGCTGGCTATTACGATTGTCTATCTCAGGGGTTCCCAACTTTATTCCCTCGCGAACCACTTGATCAATTTTTATATTTTCGCGTACCCCCTACTGTCATATTCTCCCCTCCTCTCTCTCCCTTACCAACCATCCGTCTATGCAAAGAAGTTTTTATCAATAACGTTAAGGGTTATGTTAGCTTAAGAGTCAAATGACTCGAATTAATAACAATTTGCTGGACTTATTTTTTATTTTACATTTTATCGCATTTTTACACTAGTGTTAGTACAACGCCAAAACAATTGAAATCGGTATTGTAATAATTTCGCATTTAACTTATAAGAATGGCTAAAAATTACACTCTGTAATAATCAACTTTTTAAGTGATATAGTTATTAAATAGCAAGTATTAACTTGTGGAAACAAAATTCTGTAACTTTTTTAATTCCTTATTTTTTTCTTGTTTTCGCCATTACCAACTTCGATTTCGCGTACCCCCAACTAGTCCTTCGCGTACCCTCAAGGGTACGCGTACCACAGGCTGGGAACCTCTGGGCTATCTTCTTCATCTTTTCAATAGTGGTGCATTTATTTATAAGTCTGCTTAGATGGGAAGGCATTTCTTTTACGATGGCTGCTTGGTGAAAACAGAAAGTGAAATTTATCTTCTAAATCGAAAAGTAATATTGTAATTGTTTGGGTTTGTTGAATTTTTCTCAATTGCTTTGTTAAAAATGAATGGCAAGGAAAAAGGTATCCCTCTGTATTATTCTAAAATGCCTCGGAGATAGTATCAAGGTTTACTCTTTTTGCGAAATCATCTAGAACTTTTTGTTTCTTCTAATGGAAACGAGTAAAGAGAAGAGAAAAAAAGAGGCAACGTTGTGATTCAGAACCGTAAATGACTCCTCCGTGTACTGAAGCATGTGATAAGCATTTGGCGATTTTTCTTTACAAAGGATTCGCGCTTATCTTCCTGCTTTCTTCTACATCGTTACAACTCCCAGAGAGTTTGTAGCTCGAAAACCGTGGAGAGAAAGCGACAGAGAACTGAAAAAATTTTATTGCTCTTCTGGTTTTGAAGAGAATTCTTCGCTACTGCATTTCAACCTAAATGTTTTATTCTCACATGATTCGGTGTTGTTTATTTAGCCCTCATACCTACTGATGGAAAACTGAAGTAAAAATAAAAAATCACTTCAATCGGAAGAAAAACTCTAGAAGTTCATGCAGAAGGACACGCCTTTCTCATGAAAGGTGAATAAAAACTTTTCCCACCATCTGATGATTACATGCTATGGTGGCTCACTGCAATTCTAAAGGTTTCGAAATTCAGTTAATTGTCGGAGTGTCTTATCATAGTTTTATGTTGCAAGACTAAAATGTCTTATTCGAAAAAATAAGCAAAGAAAACCATCCAATTAGCAAAAAATCAAAATAACTTGCATTTACGATACAAAATGTCTTGTTTTCAACGTGAGCCACATCTATTACTCTCTTACGAGGTTGTTAAAAGCTTCTACAAACAAATCATGTCTTCACTTTATTTTAATGTAATGCATGGCTCGAATTTTTAAAAAATTTACATTTACATTCGATATAGTTGAAAATTTGAGGCTAAACAATTAACTATTAGGTGCTCCCTAGGTGCTCCAAGGTTTCTTTGACCAACAGAAAATGCCCCATTCTCCTTTATCACGAGTCTTTGAGTCATGGACCTGGCTGGATATGCTAGACCAAATATGGGTAAAACCACCATCACCACAATTAACCATTTGAATTCTCTTGAAATATGCTATTCATGCTATGTTTACGTTTGTCTTCTAAACAACGGTATCAGGATAACGCTTTCAAAGTTTATTTTTGATTTTTTTGCGTTTTAAAATCTTATTATAACCTTGTATAGCAAAATAAGAGGCTTTTTCACTATTTATTAAGGTGTATTGAATGCTTTTCACTCTTAAAAGTAAACAGAAACATCCGAATAAATATTGCAATTTAATCTTTTCTATACAGCAGCTTTCTACTAAATGGTAACTTTCTGTGAGTAGAATATAAAAGAATTTTATATTTAGTAATATTAATTGCTGATGGATCTATAGATTCCCTCTAAAGAAAATTTACACATTTCTGTTGCAACAGAGAAATGTTTCTGGAAATTAACCTTTAAAAATATTTTGTTAGAAATTAGAATAATAGGTTAGAAAAATGAATATGAAATTCCATCGCAGTTCTTTAAATCCATAGAAATTACATAGCTGTGTAGATTATTATACTGCATTTATAGTTAACTTGTTGATTTTAACACCTTTTCTTAATTTTTTCACAATTAAATATTTCCTCATAAGCGGTTAACAGGTTAAAATACCGTTAAGAAAAAGAAAACCTCTTATACTTATTAATCATCTTGGAGACAAATTTCTTCCTAATGTCCATTGCGTCTTATGAGCATTAACAAAATAGCAAAATGTATGTTGCAAATTTTTACTACGAATATTCGTCAACCTTAATTTCAGGAAAACGTGTAACCTTCTTGTAGCTCCTCAATTCTTAAAAAAAAATAGTAGTTTCTGTGCAATTGGGATAGTTTTTCTCAAATTCATTCTTATTTTACTCCTTCTTCTGTGCATTTTCAGTCCTTTTTGTATGTTGGATTTATCAACATATTTCAGCAAATTTAAAGTATTTGCTTATTTTTTTTACTCTTGAGGTATTTATAAATGCGTTATATATCTAGATTATTGTAAAAAATTTTAATCGTTTTGAACAATGTTTTTATTACTATTATAACTGCCACATTTGCACATTCCGGGAATAGTTTTGCGTTTAGGAACAACTTTTTCATACTTCCCAGGTTTTAAATATTTCTGTGGAATTCATAAACACTCTTAAAAAATTCTGGATTGATAGAAAAAACCCCTGTGTTTGAACTTTCTTTCAACTAAATAAAAACGATTAAAACCTTTTGCTAATGTTCTTTTTTTAACTATTTTTACCCCATTTTACAATGACTTTCATGCACTATTTCAGCTTTTCTTTCTTTTCATGTCTATATGTAGTCACTATTTTCTTGAATTATTTTAACTATTCTAAAGTGCTTATGAATATACAACAGAAAGAATTTAATTAAAAATTTTTAAGCAAAAAGGATAAAAGACGACATACAGAGTTTTCAAAAAAGACTATTTATCCATCCAAAAGTTAAATCGTCTGTTTACAGTTCACAATACAAATGCTTATTTTAAATGAAATATATTCATCAGCTTATCACCAACCAGTAGCAGTAATTGCTGGAAGTTTTCATTGATAGGAATATGCATTTCACTTTATCATGAGAATGTGAGCTAGAGTCTGCGACGGAATTTTTCTCTATGTCTAGCTTGATGAGATTTATAGAGAAGAAATTCGTACTTTATTTTTTACTATTTTAAATTGTTGGACTAATTTTATTTCTATTCATCTGAAATAGTTTTTATTTTTTAATTAAATATATAATTTATATTTCTATAAAATACAAACTATTACGTATCTCAAAAATTCATGTACTTACTTCACATCCTATGGTATAAGTTTGCATGCCCCCCCCCCCAAAGACTGGCTTTTTCCTTAATTAACAAAATAGTATTTCCCAATGTAGCGACTGCAATTCAAGAATTTACATTTAATTCAAATAAAACAGTTATTTCTCTTTTAGGATTCTACTATTTTTATGTAAAGTCTCCTCAAAGTCATCTGTATCTCTGTACTTACTCTCATATGCAAGTATATATTTTTATTCTTGTTATTGCTTTGCAGTTGAATAAAAAATACTAGTTGCTTTGTCATTGAATAACAAAATTTAATGTTCACAATTGGCTTATATATTAAAATAAGAATCGATAACTTAACTAGTTCCGATGATTTACTAATACATGCAGAATTCAGTGTCTAGATATAACTTTAATGGCGTAGCGACCGAGGGGTATAGATGACCCAAGCGCCAATGTTAGGGGGCCCCATGGGGACAAAACGTTAGCGTGTTAATGTTACTTTTTAAAGTGAAATATCACAAGGGGGGAGGGCGAAAAAATGATAACATGCTCCTGGCGCCATTTATACATGTTGAACCATTGATGACGACTAAAGAGCGAAAACATCATATAATGGTCCTGGTGCCGGTTACCCCAGCTACGCCACTATATAGCTTTAATATGACGAATTAAGATACAATGGATATCTAAAGAGAAAAAAAAGAAATATATATATTTCAAACTATATTACTTAAATATTTTTCGTTAGAGATAAATATAATATTTGCTTTTTTTTAAAAAGCCAGGTTTTGATTTTCAAAAGATTTTGTTTTATTTAAAATACGGTTTGTACGTATTTAGCTTTTTGAAGCACAAGACTGTTTCTTTTTTCAGAGTGTACAGTTATATACAACGCTTAATGCTTTGGGAAGAGTGATAAAAAAAGAAAGAAAAGAATAAAAAAACGGACGGTTTCCGTGTCTCTTTTAGATCGTCGATTGATGTTTGTTTAGCTGCAGTAGAAATACACGTTGTATTGATATGGACGCTATTGTTACACATTAATGTATTTATAAACAAGACAGCCGGTGAGTATGCACACATTTTCTGCTACATTTAATGGGATACAAAGATCTTGTTTTCGTTTTTCGGGGTGATGATGATCGAGACTTGCCTGATGTCCATTTGCGGTTGAATGGTGACTTCCTAACAAGTAAAAAAAAGTTTCATGGTGCCTCCAATTTACAAAATGACGAGTGAAGGAACCGAATTCTGTTTATTCCCTTTACTAACATGTAGGGTTTGGAAAAACCTACCGGTTTAAACCGAAAACCAGTTTTTTTTTTGGTTTCGGTTAACCGGATTTTCGGTTATTTTAATGTCCCGGTTATAACCGGTTATTTTTTTAAATCCAATAACCGGGCAAAAAAACCGGATCGGAAAATGGGATCGATTTTAGTTTCGACTAGACTAAAATTTAGCAAGTTATAAAGCTTTGAATTTTATCATCTTAGGCCAATCACCGACAACCGCTTCCTCGAGGCGTTTGTTGGTTGGCGGGTTACTGAAAGAGTCTTATGAACAGATAAATATTAGCCAATGGACTAATTTCCTGTAAAAACAGTATTAAAAATTTTTTTGTCTACAAACGGCGTTTTTTTTTTATATAAAAAACCGAAAACCGGTTATTTTGAGCAGTTACAACCGCCAGGTTAAACCGGAGGTGAAAAACCCGGTTAACAGAAAACAGGTTATTTTCGCAATAACGCCCATCCCTACTAACATGTCTCTTGACTTTAGAAAAGAGTCAGCGTAAAATATTTGAAAATTTTTTACATATGCGATAATAATCATAAAAAAACAACATTCATGCATCTTCATTGATTATATTTCATGATTAGACGATAAACTTTTACTCGACATCATGCATAGAAATTGTAGGATTATTACTGATCCCAATTTTCGATTTTATACTGAAGTTTGAATTAAAAATTCACTTTCGGATGAATTTTAATGGAACGTGAGATATGACTGTAATGATTCATAAAAGAATTTTCCGGAATAATTTGATGAATCTATGCTCTTGCAGGGAAAAAATTATATTTAATTAAAACTTTCAAATTTGTTTCTTTATAAATAATGTACATTTATGTTGATACATGGATGTCTATATATTTTATAAGCCAACGTGCCTGTGAAAATCTATATGATGAAGAAATCTGTCCGGAAAATTCTGTCGGAAGTGAATTTGACTTGCTCATTGCATATACTAAAAATCTAGTCGTAAAAATTATTTTAAATATAAATTTTATCCCGTCTCTTAAAAATTCCAGATGCCATTTAAAATCCTCTCAGAATTACGAAAAAAATTTAAATTCCTCTCATTGAATTTTTTTTCAGTCCATCTACAGTTCTAAATAGTAGCTATAAATTAAGCTATTAGAAATTTATTTATTTTTTGAGTGATTGCTAACCCTGAAAGTTATTTAGAGGCAATGTTCTAATTCAAGAATTTTTAACCCTCTTTCTGCCGAATTTTTTAAAATCACTATTTAGATATAACGTTCGCAAACATGTTCAAATAGCGCTGAACCAAGCGAATTGTTATCTGTGGGCGAGGCTTTATTAGTATAATATGATTCAACTCTATAATAGTACAAAGTAAACACATCAGCTTGCGAAAAACACAGGATGCGGCAGAAAATAGACATACTTCCTACCCGCGGAAATCGCGGTATAAGCAGTCAGAGGGTTAATCAAAACCTTAAGATGCGTTTAGAAAATGTCGGAATTCGTTAGAATACTGTTCAGCGACGGATTCCGAGACTACCACTTTCAGACGATTTTACATCGGAAAGGGGTGCCAGGCAATGAGTCATATGAGCCCATTTCTGGAGTTCTTTGTTAGATCACGCTCAGTAAAATGTAAACATCACCCTTCCATTCTTCACTTTCCCCCTATTCTGATGAAAATAACTCTGCCCGGCGCATGCACAAAAGCGCGGAGGGTTTCCGAATCCGTTGCTAAACAATAGCTTTTACACTTTTGTAGCCAAAGTTTATCGTAGTATTATCACAGTTTACTCGTTTTATAGATTTGAAACCGTGAGCTCTTAATTTCAAGATGCATGTGCGTTCTGAGAGAAAGAGAATAATCAAATTTTACACAAATAATAATAAAAAACTCCCGATGCCGAAAAATCTATCTTGAAATAAATTTTAAAATCGCTAGCTAATGATAACTCTTGTATTGAACCTTCCTGCAATAAACGACGCCCACCATTCTGCCCCTCACATAATCAACATCTTCATAACTGAATGATATAACTATCATGGATACCCATTAATTCCCTCCCCCATTTATCCATCCAATCATAACCGAACTGCCCCTCCAATCATAACCGGATGATATAACTATTATGGATGCCCATTAATCCATTCCCTTTCACCGTGGGCCATGATCCCTGGCAGGGCATCCAATGGCAGGGCCTGGTTAAGCCATTTAGAGGCTCCTGGTTAACAAAAGTTTCGTGTTCTCCTCTTCTCCCTCTCAACTTGTAAAACCATATATTTTAATCCATTTTAATTTAATCTCTGAGTAAGCAGTTTTTAAGTAACAAAAATTACGAAAAGCTGAAACAACAAAGCATTTAATTGCGGGTCGCCTTCAAGAGAGTTGGTCTCCATATGAAAACGTTAATTTAAAAGTAATTTGAAAGAAAACGAGAAAAATTACAAAACTTTTTTAAAACAATCTAAGTACTCTACTATTAAGTTTACCTGGAATGTAGTTGGCTTATGAGTCTGTGAGACAAATTAGGAGGAAGTATCATTAAGAGATATTCTTAGCAATATTAGTTTATTTTAATAGTTTGGTTTCTTTTTGGACTGACTATGTATAAAAGGATAGACACAAGAATTTCTGATTATAACTAGTATGCAGAAATATTTTTTTCTGCAATGAACTGCATTATATACAAAACCATTTTTAAAACCTTACAATCGAAATTTTATTCTTATTCTTTAGTCCAAAAAATCCAGCTTCCTCTTAAAGACTCCTTTTTCTTCTTTTTTCTTTCCCTTTCTCTTTTTTTTTGGTTTCTGCCATACCTTTATTTTTTATGGCGTACCATCCAGTCTTGAGTAACGAAATATCAGTGCGTATCGTCCATTCTTGATACAGGAAGGCATGTGGCGATTGCTTTCAGGCATATCTCCGGGGAGAAAGTGGCCCCCAGCGGAAGTTCCAACGTTTTTAAACCACCGAGATCTCAAATTATGAAGTTTCTCAACAGGAGAATAATTTTCCCCTCATATCTCCTGCGGTGGGCAGATCCTGTACCATAACGTACTCACTAATCTGTAAAATTTACTTAATATGTCCATCATTCCGAATGCTATTTATTGAATAAATGAGCCGGAATATCCCTTTTATGTTTTGGGTATTTATGACCTACAGATTGGCAAATGATTTGCCTGTGAAGTTCTCATTTCACATGAAATACAGCAGAACCCCGGTTAACCGAAAAGCCATGGACATCTATTACTATTTTGTATCTAATTACAGTATGTAATTCTGAAATGCTTTGAGTGTAAAACGAATTCAAAACTCTCTTTGTAGGCTACACTTATGTTCTTTATTAAAGTCAACCCTCCGTGAGGCGCGATATTCGCACCGGCGACTTCGGGCGCAATGTACCTGACAGGCACAGATAAACAGTATCGTAATTAATAGTGTTAATGCCCATTAATTTTAATTGTAGCATTCTAAAATTAATCACAGACCTTCTTGGGGAGGCTTGAAAGAAAAAAGTGGGAAGAATCCTCGCAGAAGAGTCTCGTTTTCGCGATTATTTCTGTGCAGTACAGTACGTGTTTTTTGGATTTGCGATTTCAAAGGCATTTCGGATAACCCGGGTACCGGAGTTTTACTGTACTTGTACAGTAAAATCTCTTTAGTACGTCGTTCAAGGGACCAGTCCAGAGCGACCTACTATCGAATCTTGGTTTAATATAGTGTTTGGTCTATTATACTTTCAACCAATTTTTATAAAATACGTTGCAAAGTCGTTGCAGAAGAGTCTCGCCTTCGCGATTATTTCTGTGCAGTACAGTACGTGTTTTTTTGGATTTAAGGTTTCAGTGGCATTTCCGATAACCCGAGTATCGGAGTTTTAATGTACTTGTAAAGTAAAACCTCTTTAGTACGTCGTTCAAGGACTTTTTAATGCAGGGTTGGTCTATTATAATTTCGGCCAATTTTTATAGAATACGTTAAAATTTTCAAAAATTACAACTTTATTTTAAATAATTGAGCAACCATCTCATGATAGTTATAGCTGTCTTCGCAATGATCTTTCTCGATTAACCATTTACAGATATTTGTTCTTTTTTTTAATCTTTTTATCACAGAATCTATGACGGAATGTGATTCTCGTCATTTGGTATATTGCGATATTTTAGATCATTTTATTACAATAGATAGCAATTGTTTAGAGAAGTTTGCAAAGAAATGCACAAATTTTAATTTTGTTTCGAAGAAAATGTGTTAGTTTCGATTGTCGTGACGTTTGATTCTCGATTCTATTTAATTTACTTTGATTTTAGATTATATCTTTTAATTTTTTTCTCTTTGGCTCACTACTGATTACCTCCGACGTTATAAAGATATTTTTAAACAATGAACTGAATAGTAGTGAATTGGTACCATCGGGTGACGTGCTAATAAGTGGCGCATTGAAGAGGTTTCACTGTACTTAAATATATTCAAAGACAACTTTATTCTGGGCCTTTCCGTCCGAAAACAATGAAAGATTTAATATTCAGAATGATTCCCTCTTCTTTTTAATGTGTTATTAATTTAGTATGTCTAAACTGCTGAACAATGAAAATGTAATATTGAAGAAATTGTATGTTTCTTATTTTTTCGTTGTATTCTAAACTAAACATGCTGTCACTTTAACAGATTGTAATATAAATAAATTATTGAAACAAGATGAGTAGTAGTTGTCTAATATTGTGATTTCAATAAAATGAAAATATCTATAATTATAGTTACGAAAATCACTTTAATTATAGTGAAGATATATGGGTTTTTTAAACTCTGAGTTCCAATATCAAACGGAATGCACGACGTTAGCTGTCGTGGATACATGATTGCGTAGTTATGTTTGTCATATCAATTGACTCTATTCCTTCTTTAAAAAACTCGACTCTAAAAACTAACTTCGCAATTCCTTTCAACGGGAAAATATTTTCTACTTGTTGCCAAGTAATGCATTATAAATCTGCATCTGAATTTCGTCGCTTAACAAGCAACACCACCTATTTCAATTTTTTGAAATTTCAAAGAGGAAGAAAATACTCAATTTTTCGCAACCAATAAGGAATATCTCTGAATTTTTGTTTCCATCTGGTAGGAACACCAAGTCTTATGTTTATATCAGATGTCAAAAAAATTCTTATTTGTTATTGGTTGCGAAAAATTCAGAATTTCTTTTCTTTGAAATTTCAAAAAATTGATATAGGTGGTATTGCTTGTTAAGCGACGATTTGTCATCGCAAGTAAAGATAAACGAACATTCGTGTTGCAACAATCCGCATCAATTAGCAGCAACAAATCGCAGATGAAACTGTAATCAAATCGAGTATTTCTCTACGTATTCATTCAAAGGAGGAGCTTAGAAAACCAATTCTATCAATCACGATGAATAAAAAGAGTGCGTCATTGTTTCGCAGTTATACCTGTTCTTCAGAAGCATTGAGTAACAACAAAGTTTAAACATCGTAAATTATTTTAAAAATTGTATGCGTCTGCATTTAACTTACATCAGAGTACATAAGAACTTCGAACCATAAGAGAAGCATTTTTGTCCCAAGAAAATACGCTATGGAAGAACAAGAGATATTTCCAATACGAAATAAATCGTCGCTGAACAAGCAAGACCACCTATTTCAATTTTTTTGAAATTTCAAAGAGGAAGGAAAAACTGAATTTTTCGCAATCAATAACAAAAAAATCTGAATTTTTTTCACATTTTTTAGGAACATGTGGTCTCATGTTTATACAATATGCTAAAAAAATTAAGAAATATTCGGTTTTGGTTGCGAAAAATTCATCTTTTTCTTCCTCTTTGAAACCTAAAGTAAAGATAGATGTTGTTATTAAGCAAACGACATACGAATCTACAGCATTCATTATGGATAAAATAAAATGTTTACGTGCATAGAAACTATAAACGAAAAAAATTCCTATGTACCTGTTTTTCCAAACATGTCTACAATAGAGGAGCAAGAATTTTCCCTCCCCTTTCAGATTCAAAATCGTCAAACTCATATAAGCGTGAAGATAAAAAGCTAATGATGCATGAATGCGATGCGAAAACACATGAAACTAAGAAATTAAATGTATTTTTGGCAACAATTACAGAGCCTGTCAAATATGTATACTTAGTCAGGGGAAATAACAACTGAAGTATGTAAACATTTTTGGGTAAATTCTGTATTTCCGCTGTACAAGTTTATGGAGCGACCGGGAAAGATAAATTATCGTTATGGAAAATGCAGCTAATTTTTCCGGGTATTTTCAGGAAATCCGCGCTGAGGTTAGAAAAATAATGTTTGTTCTTTGGAAAATTAAAAATGAGTTTGTTGTTAGCTGCTTGACCATTTGTTATTTTTAGCTGAAAACACGATTTTAAAAAACTGCTTTTGCTTCCATTATGCGCTTAAGCTGTGAATTCTCTTGAACTTTCAGCTGTACAGGGTACATTCATACTTTAATATACACGTTTAGCAATTTCTGTCCCCACAACCATATATACTAAATTAAGCATATTTTCATTATCTACATTTCATTTCTAGTGATCATTTTTCAGCCAGTGAATAAAATTGCCTATAAAATTTGTTTTGATCCTTAGATCTTCTTTAAATAATTTGCAATATTTACATCAGAGTCACATCAAAACTCAAAAACTTCTGCATGAGTTTTTCTTTCGAAATCTTATTGTGACATTTCTTCGTAAGCATCAGAAATGTGAGTAAATAATATACATTAGCATTGAGTGATGTTTCCCCCTGAAAATTTATTCAAAGGACTCTCAACATTTGATTTGAAATCACAGTGAAAACAGCTTTCTGTATGATTCTGCTTTCGAAATCTTCGTAATTGCTTGGCATCCCTTCGTAAACATAGAAATTCTAAACTACATAAATAATAAGCATTCGAGTCAATTCACAGCTTGAGTTATAATAGTTAACATATTCTGTAAAATCTCTATCTTAAAAAAAAATCGAAATAAGGCCAATGAACTTTTAAGAAAAGATCATTTTCTTATGATCTTTTATCTTCTTTAAAAAGATTAATATTAAGTAACAAAGGATAATTTTCTTGAAAATCTGGGAAAGGAATAGATCATTCCCACCTATCTTTCTAACTATCTGACTTATACTGTCTGAGAAAAAATAAAACAATTTTTCTCCCAAGCAATCTCACGAATCCCAGATTTGCCAGTATCATGAAACCCGGATTCTCCACTCCTCTCCCAAAATAATTCCGTCTGGAACAGTATTCCTTGTAGCGATTGGCAAACTCTTCCGGCACAGCTCGAATGCGCAATAGCGACGCAAAATGACGTCAGGGATCGAAGTTTGAGTCAGCCACTGGCATCCCTCTCTGGGCGTGGCCCCGAGCTAAAATGTTCCAAAGATAAGCAAGAGCGGAGATCAGAAAGGATGGTAGGAGCCAGTGACGCTCAAGAGCAAGGATAATTCCCTTCCTTGCCTTGCGCATCCACTCTAATGGGAGGGTTGAAAATCTCTCAAGCAATCTTTTATTCAAAAATATCAATGCTTTGCTTAACTTGTGGAGTCAACAGATTTTATGCTATTTTCTTCCCCCATATCAAATATTTAACCCTCTGACTACAAATTTTTTAAATTACTATTTAGATGCAACGTTTGAAAACATGTTCAAATACCGTTGAACCAAACGAGTTGTTATTTACATGCAAGGCTTTATTAGTATAATATGATTCAACGTTTTAAAAGTACTATGCAAACCCATTAGCTTACGAAAATCTCAGGATGCAGCAGAAAATACACTTACTTCAAACCCGCGGAAATCGCGGGACAAGCAGTCAAAGGGTTAAATGCCTTTTACATGCTATGTATAAAATTGTTTCTATCTCGTTAACCATTAAATGAAATTTAAGTTTCTTCAAAGCCATTTTATGTCTAAAGAATAAAATATATTCTATTCAGAGCTTCTCCAAAATATCTCGTTCGTTTTGCCACCTTGTTTTCGCGACTGTCGACTGTATGTATATACAGGAATCTAGAATTTAAATATAGTACAATATACAAATATATCTTTGCTAAATTTATCTAATCTTTTAAAAGAAATTTTGTTCTGAAATATTTATTTGGTATTTTCATAACCATTTTCATATATATTGTATAACAATAAGATATAAAGTTCTGTTTATATCTTTCTGACGTATCAATCATAATAAATCGAAATATTTTTCACTTTTTTAAAAGAATAGACTGCTTTTTAAGTTTCGTAACTTCCAGAATTACCAGGGAAAGCAGATTGCAGTGGATCCAGATATGGAAGTAATTGCTAAGAAATATGTATGGGTGACCTAAATTTAAAAAAGTATCTCTAATAAAGATAATTTTGATAATTACTTTTGCTTTATACCAAAATCGTTGTAATAATTGTTTTTGCATAATGCGAAAATTTACCATTAAAGAATATGAACTGTAGAATTTACCAAGATCTACTGAAGATTTTGAAATCAATATGAGGTAGCGATCCACAATTTATGAAATCCTGAATTTTTCGATACCTAAAGGAATCAGTGCATCTGACAAAGACTGAAAAATTTAATTACATTTTCAAATAATAGATACCATCCGTAAAGATTTTAACGAGGTTTAATATCTTAACGAATTTTTCTAATTATTTAATTATTACTACTCCTTCATATTAATTTGTAATAAATCTGAGATCTATAACTAAAAATTAAAATAATTGGTACAAAACTATCGTTAAATTAATTGTTCCTGAATGAAAAAGAAATGCTTTGCTAGAAATAACTGCACCATTTGAATGACTAATTCTTTCAGAAAACGAACAAAAAATTAAAAGTATGTTAATGGTAAAATTTTAATGTTTTTATAGATCTTTATAATGAATGTATTATTTGCCACAGGGCAAAATTTAAACTAAAAACACACTACTGTTCAGCAACGGATTCTGAGACTACCACTTTTGGACGATTTTACACCGGAAAGGGGCGTCAGGCGTTGAGTCATATGAGCGCACTTCCGGAGTTCTTTGTTAGATCACGCTCAGTAAAATGTAAACATCACCCTTCCATTCTTCACTTTCCCCCTATTTTGATGAAAATAACTCCACTCGGTGCATGCGCAAAAGCGCGGAGAGTTTCTGAATCCGTTGCCAAACAATAGTGTTTACGGAAACGAGGCACATACAGTATACGCTCTTTCTTTGTCTCAATTTTTTAAACATTATAGTCCGGCGTTATTCTAATTTAATTTCGCTTTAAAATTGAACTATCTGCGTCAGAGTATTTTAATGGTTATAAACCTGTCGAAATGTGACATCTACGATTGCTATTAATGCAATTATTTTAATTTGTATTTATTTAGTATATTATTTATTTATTTGGCCCCCTCTCAGAAAAATCTTATCGTATATTGATGTTAAATGATGTCTGAAAACGTTACTGGACAGAGGGGTGTCGGCTCAGGTGTCGTCCTCATCCCCTTACAACGGATCAAAATTACGAGGTCCGTCCTAAAATAGCCCTCGGGTATATTTTAAATGGAGCCTTAATATAACTAAACTAAATAAAGTGAACGTTACTGTACCTTAGGGAGACATAAAAATTTTCAAAATATCTTTGTAGAAAGAAAGGAAAATTTAAATATGTATGTTAAATCACAAAGCATTCAAGTTCCATTAATCCGCCCTTTTCAGAGAAAGTACTGTCGATGTCACTCTCGTGCCAAAAGGTATTATATAAATCGAAAGTAATGCACTGCAACCGAATCACGAGCCTATTGGAATCCCTGTTTTCAGTCTTTGTTGAAAGCCCTCCATGCAAGACAGATGTTGAGGGATACCCACATATCCATTATGTAAGCTGTGTGGGGCAAGCTGGAGGGGGTCTTCTAACGATACAATACACCCCCTATACTTGCACTCTTATTTTCCGGCTGCTGTCCTACGGGTGATTTCCGTAATCGTTCCGGATGGAATAATCCCTTGTTATCAACCTGCACGCATGCCTGGCAGGTGTGAATCCCCCTCCCTTGACCCCGAAACTAATCCTTGCGGTTGGAGCTACTTCCCAAATCTGGACGACAACTTCGAATTTGTGGTTTCTCCAGTGCCACATCTGATTTTTTACCAGTTAATGACAGTTTCGACCGATCTATAGTCCAACAGCACGGCAAAGGTGGATGTGGTCAGAAGACATTCTCTACTTGCAGAAAGTTTATGTCTGATAAGAAGGCATTCACCAAATATTTTGCTGATCAGAACACTAAATTTCCCATTTAGTCACTCTGGGAGTTAAGTACAGTTCTGGAACTTGATTTACAATTTTAGCCTCTTGTGTATGAAATCTGTTGGGGACAAATTTTTTAAATTTTGAACAATGGTCAGATAATGAAGACGACTTCTGAGTCAATACTTCCACTTGACAGTAACATTCATAATCAGCAATCAGATAAAAACGCGATGAAAAAAAGAACATTATTTTCATCTTATCTATTTACTTTTGCTGTTGCCTCAAATCATAGTTTTACAATGTTTGATTGGTTTCAGAAATTTCTATTTTCAGTGCAATTTTCGACATCAAATCAATAAATATTAAAACAGTATAATCTGTGTGTAATAAATTTTTAATAAGGCATTATTTAGGTTCTTATTCTAAATTTCCAAAGCTGATTCATATGGTTTTAATAGTGTTTGTGGAAAATGTTAGTTTTTCTTGAAACAACTTCTCAGCTTTAATAACTATTCTAACTAAAAGAAAGGAGATATTTCATTCCAGGGCTATAAGCAACCTTAAAGTTTCTGAAACGGAATATTCTTAACGGAAAACAACGAATTCAAGTTCTAAACTGAGAGAATAATTAAATATCAAATCTTAGTCGAAGGTTTCAGTTTCAGTTTTTTAGATGGGTATACTAGCGCTTTTTTTTTACATGGACTTTGAGGTTAACGTTCAGATACTTACTGTAGTCAAATATAAAAATAAAAATGCTTACTAATGAGTTCCAGAGAATGTTGTATGGTTTTTTTAAATTGTTCTCCAACATTGAGTACTGAAGGTAAACTACATTTGCAGAAATGTGCACTTTTTTAAAAAAAATAAATTGAAACTTTTATGTTCTGAATTAGATTTAGATCAGTCCTACTTGCTAGCATGTCGATAAGCAATATTTTTTAATTGAACCAGATTTTCACTCCACAAGGCTCTTGAGCTGAGGCATTACTCTATCGAAATGTTCATTGCATGTTATTATGAAATTCATCAATGGGTACGTTATATAGTTAAGGTTCATAAAATGCATATTAAGTTAGCTAATGTATTTAATCATCGACTGATGTGCTGATTGTCTCTGAGTGTTAAATACAGCACTATGAAATGTTTTAAGTTCATTGAATGTTTTTTCACTAGTCTTTTGACAAAAAAAAAAGAAATTCGTTTTCCAATACAGTGAATTGCATCTTACATTAAGTTTATGTCATGAGAACATGTAATAAGTAATAAACTGGTCTAAATACTGAATAGTCATGTTTAACAATGAAAAGAATTCGTACTTATAAATCTGAGTCATTTGTTGATCGATGACAGAGTCTCAACTACACTTATAGCAGGAAATCGGGACTACATTTTGAGCCAATGATGACAAAAAAAACTCCTCTGTTACACTAAAACACACACACACACACACACACACAAGTGTATAAACTGCTAAACTTTCGGATGGCACACCGCGGAAAGTGAACCGGATGTTAGATTAGGAGGCTGGGGAAGGGAATAAATTACTTTGGGGGAGTGACTAGCAAATGACCTCATATAAAATTATTTGCTAGTCGAGAATATGATGGGCTTTACAATCTTTGAAGTATAATCGGTGCATGATGCGCCGTGCATTTGAATTACTTTCCTATAGATTTTTTATGAGAGAAAGAACATCATGTGAAGTCAAGAAACAGATCTTGTAAAAAAATTTTTCTTCCCTTGTGCAACTTTCTAGGTATTGAGAAGTGAAGTTATAACGGGAGGCATGTTGTCGATTTTTATTACAATAGTGATTATTTGCCAGACTAACTGTAAATATTCATGAAATTGTCTCACATTTTATCGCATGCGAATTTTAATTTGCCTAAATGAAATTGACATTTCAACCAATTACAAATTATATGCTAACCTCAATGTTCAAGAACAGCTATGTCTGAGTACGCAATTAAAAATTTCACTTTTTTTCTAAATACTGATTCTTTAAAATAGTTAATTTAGCTGTTCTTTCGCGAATAAAAAATAAAATATTCTGATTATATTCAATGTTGAAATTAAATCAGATTCGATTTTCGTTGTCTTTTTCCCACTTCGTTTTGACATCTGTAAAGGCTCTGGTGAGCTGGTAAAAATCATCTCGGGTCTCGTTTCGAGAATGTGTTTTTTCAGCAAATTAGACGCAATGATGCACTTCATCTAGAGATTTTAATCACGGCAGGTGAGCGACAGATCGCGTTTCTTTACACTTTCGGTCTTGGTAAGACCTTTTATTTGCTATTTTATTGATCTTGGCTGGATCCTAACTGTATTTTGTAATTAATATGATTGGAATATGGATTATAATTTCCTGAATGAAATTATTGTAGAAATGGAAATAAAACACATATAATTCAATCTTTTTTATAAAAGCCGTTATATGTAATATAATAAAGATGCTGAATTTAAAAGACCAGGAAATTTTCTTGATATGCTAGAATCAATACAATAAATAATAATGATAATAAGTGGCATTTTTGGCCTTTTGCTTGAATTGCGATTTCTCTCAGCTACTTGCAACCAAGAACGGTTGTGATTGGACGAGGCAAAATATTCCATTTGGCAGCAGGTTTAGTGATTTTGTTCTCGAAAACTAAACAATATGAAACACTGAAAACAGTTAAAAACAAAAAAGTGCCCCATTTAGCTTAGAAATTCAAACTCAGAAAAGCATGCTGAACGATTCGAGACTGACTCTTTTGTATAGTATGTGTGTGTGGGAAAAGTATATTCTTTCCTTTGGTCTTCATAAGTGAGTGATTCAGTTGCGTTTTGTCACTAGAGTGGAAATAGATATTTTTGTTGATATTTTTATTATTTTCTCAATTTCATTTATTTCTTAACATGAAATAAGTATAGTATTTTCCCGGTATTTTCATTTTACAGTGTATATGTAGATATTCCAATCTGTTTTTTAAAAATCAGTTTTGTGCAAACGATTTCGTTTCGAAAGAAGGCTTTGTTTTCTAACTGTTCCGTTCAATATTCCAGAAAATTTGTTATTGCTGATTTTACATTTATGAAATAGCGTTAATTGTTTTAGTCTTTTCCATTTTGTTTGAACTGCAAGCTCGATGTTGCGAAAGTATTAATGGTAAAGTCTTTCGTCATAGATATAGGAAAGATTTTCAGATCTTTCTCTATTTCATCAGAATCATTTAACCTCGAAATTCTCTCGCGAAACCTGGAAATTCCCAACTTTTTTCAATAGCGTACCCCTAGATTATTCTTTTTATTTTCACGTACACCCTACTGTCGTATCCCCCCCCCCCCCCAATAACCATCCGTCTATCCAAAGAAGATTTTATCAGTAACGTTAATGACTTGGGTAAGTTTAAGAATCAAATGATTCGAACATTTGCAGGACTTATTTTTGTTTTTACGTATTATTCCATTTTACAATAGCATTATTTCAAAACCAAAACAAATGAAAGCAGTATCGTAATAATTTTGCATTAACTTAATAAGGACAGCTAAAAATTACACTTTGTTATTATCAACTATTCAAGTGGTATAGTTATTGGATAGTAAGTGTTCACTTGGGGAAACAAAATTCTGTGACATTTTTAATCTCTTGTGCTTTCTTGTTTCTGCCATTACCAACTTTAAATTCGCGTACCCCCTATTGGTCCTTCGCCAGGGGTACGCGTACCACAGGTTGGTACGACTAGAGACTTAAATTTCGAATATTTTGAGCGTGTGAATAACTAGGTTTCATATTGGTCCATCATTATCTTCACAGAAGAAGCAACAGTCGATTCAAAGAAAGTTGTTCTTTTTACGTATTTTATAGTTCTTCCCGGGAGACATTTTTAACAGGATAATGTTTTTAAAATGGCATTCTTTCTGGAAATTATGGATTTGCATGTAAAATTAAGCCATACTCCATTATTTTAGACTAGAGGTTCGAATTTCCAATTTTTTATCCATTTCAAAATGGCGAAAAAAAAAAGAGATAGATAGAGAGGAAGGGAAATAATGATTTTAATACTGAGGGAGGAAAATTATGCTTCTCGATACTTTACAAACACTATTCGAAAAAAACTTGCCTTTCCTCAACAATTTACGACTCGGGACATCTTATTTTAGTCATCCCGAGTACACTTGGAGCACATTTAGAGTTCTCCTATGTACAGGCGGAAAAAAACAACGGCTGTAATCTTTTGGTTTAAGTCATGTGTGTGTGTGTGCGATTGTTCCCGTACAAACTCTCTCACTGTCAGTGTAGTGATTTATTTTCGACTCGACGGCGTCATAAAATGTCTCGCAGGAATTCAAGAGTTTTGTTTCCACGTACTTCGACAAAATGCACGCTACAACGAGGTAAGATCCTTTTTTTTTATTTTCCCCCTACTTTTTCGTATGAAAAACGTTGATTAGTAATGGCCTTTTTAAAGTGTTACCGAAGAGTAAAGTCGTGCATCCATTTTGTAAAGAAACCCAAAACTAAGAGTGAATTACCGGCCATTTGCCGCATTATCTACCACCTTATCTTTTGTAAATATTCGTTGGAGTATCACGCCTTTAGCTTTTGTTTCGGACAAATTTCGTTTATCAGTAGGATTGAGAATAGAGAATCGGTGTTCAAACAAGCAGAAACATGGGCTGATTTTGTTTGGGACTTAGTCCTCTTGAAACTATGTCGAATCTTATCAAACAGAATATTATTTAGAGAAGATTGGCATAAACGCTTTAAATTTTAGCTGAAAGTTACGGAAGATTTTGAGTTCTCTGGTCATTAGAACGAGCATTCCGGAATGTATAAGTAAGATAAAGATTTTGCCTTTATACAAATTTTATTTTGAATTTTTTTTGATAGCTTAGTAGTTTTAGATATTATCAGATATTTTGTGACGCATTTTATTTCTGTTCATTGTTACACAGATTTCTCGTTCTACTGTAAGTCCTTTGTACGTATAAAGAACATTAATTTGATATTATTTGAGTGAATGATAATTTGATTACTTCTGTTATTTTTAATTATGCTCCGAAATATTTGTGTCTTTATTCTCCTTAATTCCCTGCTTTTAGTTGTTCAAAAAAATCTGGCATATTTAAAAATAACTGTGCAAAAAAATAATAGTGTTAGCTAAAAGAATGTGCCAGTATGTTATGATAATTCTGATATAAAATATTAAGCCACGCTACATTCCCAAATTGCTAACATTAAGAATACAAAGCGATTATTTCTTCTGTATAATGAAGATAAATTGAAAAATATTTTGTTACATTCATATATTCATCAAAAAGTTTGCTGCACTGATTAGTTTTTGGATGTTATGTACAATCTCATTTTATAAACTACGTTATGAAACATAGCAAACAATAAAATTGAATAATAAATCAAAAAATGTAGATTTCTTTATTATTTCTGTCTTATGGATATATTGAGAATATAATTAAAATTATTGCAAAATATGTAAAATAATTAGATATTAAAGCAACATTATTTTTAATGCTCTGAAATTTTCAAACACCAATTTTCTAGTAGTGTCTTTTTATATAAAAATGTAAGTACATGTTATTAAATTTTAGAGTTATTCAGCTTTTTATTCCCCCGCCCCTTCCTTGTTAGATGGAATTCTTTTCGCCTCATAGATATATTGGAAATGTAATTGAAATTATAGTAAAATATGTACAGTAATTAGTGTTAAAACAAATATTATTTTTAATGCTCTCAAATTTTCAAATACTAACTTTCTAGTGATAGCTTTTTTATATGAAAATGTGCAAGTACCTTTAATTGAGTTTTAATGTCTTGTTTTACCCCATTTCCTTGTCAATTGAGATTCTTTTGCCCTACGGATACATAGGGAAAATAATTGATATCATAGTAAAATAATTAGGTTTTGAAACAAATATTATTTTTTGCGCTCTGAAATTCTCAAATACGAACTTTATAGTAGCGTCTTTTTTATATGAAAATGTGTCATAATCTTTAAATGAGTTTTTAATGTCTTATTTCAACTCGCTTCGTTATCAACTGGCATTCTTTTTGCTCTGTGGATATATAGGGAAAATAATAAAAATCACCGTAAAATATGTAAAATAATTAGGTGTTAAAACAAATATTATTTTTAAAACTCTGAAAAATACTAGCAGTGACTTTTTTATATGAAAAATGTGGATACCTTTAATTGAGTTTTAGTGTCATTCAGCTTCTTATTCATCTCACTTCCTTGTCAACTGGTTTTTAGGATTCCTATGGCAAGCAGGCAAAAAATTCCAAACCTGCTTTTATAGTCGTAAAAATTCTTTGTGATAATGAGATCCCACATGAGACCAGAAATGAGCAAGACTGCCTCGTCAAACAAGAAGTAAAATAAGCTCACATCACTATCTGCCAACAATGAAGCAAAAATGGACTGCGAGTCACAAGCAGTAGAATATTCTCCTTATATGGTGCTTAATTGGTGTATTTTTATATTTTTAAGAGCAAATTTTTGACAAGGTGTTAATTTATTGGAATTTTATTTACTGTCAGATGAAAATGCAAACAAATGTATATATAAAATATAAACTAGGCTTATACTAAATGTTTGAAATCTGATGAATTCTTAGTACTTATCACTTGCTTAAAGACCAGATTTAGTATTATTCACTTTTCTGGAAAAGAAATTAACATTTTAAAAGGCTATTACAAAACAACCTAATCGATAAGGCAAAGAAGTTTTATTCGTTTATTTATTTTTACCTACATTATCAGTGAACCTTCTTTTAAAGCCTAAATGTTGTAGAGTCACAAGCATAATAATATTCTTCGTCTTTAGTATTTAATCAGTATACTTATACATTTTCGATAATGTGGCAAAATATAAGTTTTCAGTTACTATGGAATGAAAACAGAAAAAAATACTATAACATTATACAAATTAATTTTATTCTGTTTTAAATCTACCAAATATGAGGCATTTTTTCCCTTAATATTTATCATTTACTTAAAGACAGGATTTAGTATTTTTCACTTTTCTGGAAAAGAAATTAACATTTTAAAAGGCTATTACAGAACAACCTAATCGATAAGGCAAAGAAATTTTATTCATTTATTTATTTTTACCTACATTAACAGTGAACCTTCTTCTAAAGCCTAAATGCCGTAGAGTCACAAGCATAATAATATTCTTCGTCTTTAGTATTTAATCAGTATATTTATATATTTTTGAGAACGATAATGTGACAAAGTATAAGTTTTCAGTTACTATTGGATGAAAATAGAAAAAAATATTATAACATTATACAAATTAACTTTATTCTGTTTTAAATCTACAAAATATGAGGCCTTTTTTCCCTTAATATTTATCACTTACTTAAAGACAGGATTTAGTATTTTTCACTTTTCTGGCAGAGATATTAACATTTTAAGAGGTTGCTATAAATCAGACTTTTTAATCAATGAAACAAAGTAGTTTCATTCATTTAATATTTGCCTGCGTATCACGCAAATTGCAGTGTATCTTCTTCTAAAGCCTAAATGCCATTGATCTGAGTTGTCTTGAACGACATTATATATTTTGAATATTGCCTTTTTTTATTTTTAAAGTATACAATTGTTTTAGTATTAAGTTTCATTTTAAATAGAATTTCTGCCACCATAATCATCGAAAAAAAATTCTAATTATGGATAATCTTATAACTGTTGCCTACAATTTTTCCAAGTCGTCATTCTTTTTTAAACATAATATTTTTATGTTTAACAGAGAATATTATGAATATTGCTGAATCTACTAATGCGCTTTATATTAACATTTAATCCGCATATTTCAAATTTACCTTCCCTAAATGGAAGTAAAATGAAAAACAACCATTGTGAAAGCATCTGCAAATATATAATTATGATAAAACGATGTTATTATTTAAAAAAATCGCTACATATATACTCATTTTCTCACTTTCCGTAGCTAAACTGGTCATTAAAAAAAGAAATGGTAAAAAATGGAGACAAAATGCAAATCTTGCATCATTATTTTTGCCGTCATTTCTTTGACTTTCTTTTAAAAGATACACTGGCTCTTGTGCCCACGTACCTAGCTCTGTAGTTGCTATGGGAACTTGGTAAAAAAATACCAAACACATGCCAGGATCGGGAACTTTTGCGCTGTGCAGTTGCCACATTAATGAACTATCTATGCCGTGGGGGTTAAAAGAAGCCAAGTGACGTCTTGCTCTCGAAGTTGGAATAAATTGAACCGAAACAGCAAAGATACGGGGAAATTTAAAGTCTTTTTCTTTTCCTATTTCTTTCGTTTCTGATAGAAAACTTTTTTAAAAAAATTTTGTCTGAAGAGGTGAAAAATCCAGAACCATTTTTCCGAATACATTAGCCGTTGAAAAGTTTATTCACACCAACTGTATAAAAAATAAAGCATAAAAAAAGAGTTAGGAAATCATTACGCTTAGGCGATTCAGAATATTCGTTCTGTCTCGTTTGAATTTTTTAGAGCAAGAGTATCGCTACTTTTTTTTTTCTACAATTTTATAAAAAGATTTGAAATGATTCTTAATCTAATACACTGAGGACAGCTTTAAGATTGCAGTTGAATATAGTTTTGAAGCTTTTTCGGTTTTTTTAAATCTAATTTTCTTCTTAATAATAATCGTAGTAAATCAAAGCAAGTCAGAAAGTTTGAATTTATAGTTCCGGATATCGTATATTTTTACTTTCTTGTATAGAAACTATAGAAAGAGAACGTATTGTAATCGTCAAGAAACTCGATCTCAAGATTTTGATGAATCTCCACGTTTTAGACCTTTCTGAGTCCAAAACAACCAATTTTGGAATTATAATTGTCTGTCTTTGAACACGATAACTCAAAAATGGGACAGGCTAGATGGATGAAATTTGTCACGTTGTCTTTATTCCAAATTTGTTGATATCAAATTTTGGACGAAATCCATACCAGAGGAAATTTGTGTGGCTGAAGGTCCGTGAACACGATATCTGAAAAACGCCACGAGTTAGATACTGTCTTACCGCCACAAGAAAAACCCTAGACACCAGACATGCCTGTGTCTGGTGTCATGGAAACAGGATATTCCACTGCATTTTGGGGGTGAAGGAAAGTGCTTTATTTCATTTGGCGCAGATAGAACCGACGGGAGTCTCGTTTCGCTTTGTACTAAGGTCGAAAACGAATTCCTCGAGTAACGAAGTGTGCTTTGTTTACCAAATGTTGCGATTGATTTTATATCTGTATCCCTCCTTTCTTCGACTCGTCTATCTGAGGCAACCCTGCTCAGGGTTTTTCTCCTGGCGGTAGGACAGTAAATGGAATTTGGCATATGGTTTTATCACCAGATGTTTAGATAAGTTTCAAATTTTGAAACAAATCCGCCAAAAGATTGACTATCTGTTGCTTTGTCTATTCGTATACAGTACAGTCTCGATAATTCGAGGTGGATGGGACCGTGCCTACCTCGAACTATCGAAAACTCGAATTATCGAAATCATAAAATTTAATAAATAAATAAATGGAAATAAACGTAATTTTTAAATTTCAGTGTAGTATATTTAAATGAAAAAGGTACTCACATATTATTACATTACTGTTGATAGCAACAGGTTAATTATATCTTAAAATAATTGTCAATTGTTTTTTGTTCATATATAAATTGCTCCTATATATCGATCTTATATATATATCAAGTTCTCTTTGGGAGTGGGAATTTCTGCAGGTGGCTTCGGGGTGCGCAGTGGACATATGACCTTTCGAACAACAATAAAAACCAGATGCAGTAATTCTTTCACGTGTTGTGTATGTGTTGGTCATTATTTGGGAGCTAAACTGAATTTTTCACTAACTCGGATTTATGGAAAACTCGAACAATCCAGACTCTAGTGTATATGCAGGGTTACCATTATTATTTTAATTGAAATCCAAACACACTGGGGGGGGGGGGGGGAATGAAGGGTCTTGAAGGGGAGGTTCAAAGTCTGGTATAAAATTCTAAATGCTGCCTACGTCTTTCATAACACTAGCACAAAGTTTGAGGGAGTGAAAATAAAATTTAAGACACCAGAATTCAAAAAATAAACAATGTTTGGTAATTTAAAATTATAGTAAAATTATACAGAATTAAAACAAAACTGATGACAAAGCTTTTAATTTTCAGTTTCAACTGGCGCCTGGGTACGGGGGCCTCATCCACTTTCTTATCAACCATGGATGTAAACAATGTAAATAATGAATTTTCTTTCGCTGGCGGAATGAAGTCAGTTTTTTCGAATAGTCAGATTTTCCCTATTGCAACCGACTTCCCCTCTCTCGCAGCATTCACTGGCGTAAATCCGGACATTTTGAAGCTTCGGTCATCAGTCCGGACGTGAGCCTGAAATCTGGACGTATGGTAACCCTATGTATATGTGACTGCGATGTCTCAAGAACGCAACAAGCCAGATGAATGAAATTCGGCATGTGGTCTTGACACTAAAATTGTAAATTTGTATCAAATTTTGGGCCAAATGGGTCAAAGAGACGAAGTACAAAATGCAAACTTGATTTTCTTCACTATTCTACGAAGTGCAAAATGAGTCATATTATGTAAGTATAAAAGAAAGTCGAGAAGAGAAAACCCTCCCACTGGTTTCTATGTTCTCTCATATGCTTTGAGTCTATTTATTTTGTTTCGATACACTGAATAAATTCTTAGTTTTTAATGTTGCTTATAAAATATTAGGAGTTGAATTCATAGAAACAAACGACATTGGCTCTAGAATATCTTCCGACCATGAATTGCATGTATTTTTTTCAAATACTAGGATGATATGTGGAAATGGGAGGCCTTGAATTCATGTACAGTTAAGAATTAAAACTGAAGAAAAATATAACTTTAAAGAAAATCTGCAAAACTTGGATAGCATTTGTTGGATTAATAGATTCTATCAACTGATTAGTGGCTCCCTTGGGAAAAATTTGATTGATGAACCTTATAATGATTCAAGCTAATTAATTTTACTTTTTAAAGAAGTTTTTCTTTGTTCTACAAGGCCTTAAATTGCCGAATTTCTTCTTTAAATTTTAGTTGTTTCTTCAAATGCTATTTTGAAAACTGACAACAAGTATCATTAATTTCATTCCTTGACAGCTCATGTTGATAGCATGCAGCTACTACATCATTGGTTAATGACATAATACTGGTTTCTTCTCGTCTTATATCTATAGAAAGAGGGCCAAGAAATCAAGCAACTTCCGTTCCACATATAAAACTTTATCACACAACAGTGGCGAATCCAAGGGGGCTATGGGGCTGCAACACACACACCCCAGAGTGAAACCAAAATTTCTAATTTTTTTCAAATCACTATATCTGTTTGTTCTTAATCTCTTAAAAAAAGAGGCAAAATTGCTTTCTGGCTTGGCAGGATCGAAAATTCTTCCGCTTTTGTAGTCATTCCACTCGTACTTGTAGCGTTAACGCGGTCGAAAACATTTTTTGGCTAGTTATTTCATTGTGTTTTTATTAAATTATCGAAAGTATTGTAATATCCCTTGTGATTTTTATTGTCAGGTGACTAAAGGTAAAGTGCTTTCACTTACATAAGTCATGAAGCCCCCCAGACCAAAATCCTGAATTCGCCACTGTCACACAAAATATCGGTTTTTGGTGTTTAAAACTAAATTCTGTTAAAATATATTACTTTACATACCTTATAATCATTACTTTACTTTTTTGCACACACTAGAACGCTTACTTTACTCAGGGTGGCGACAGAACCGGGAAATCAGGGAAAAGTCAAGGAAATTCTTAAAAATATCTAAAAATCACGGAAAATTAATAGTTATTTGTTACTTGAGTTATTATCTATAAATTAGTATCTTATGTCTAGCATTATTTGTAATAATAAATGGATTTTTTTAAAACTTACATTCATTTATAAAAGCATAAGTTTTTGAACAGAGCAGTTAATTTCTTATGATTGGTTAATGTATAAAGATTTGAAGTAATATTTTGGCAGTTTCTATTGTTTAAAACTTTGCTAAAATATGTATTATTAGGTACGTATAATTATACTATTTTTATATTTATACAGAAACATGTTATTCTGGTACTCATGCAAAGAGCACTAATTAGTTATTGAATTGCTCTAAAGTTTTGAGCAAAGATCATAATTACCTGTACTGTTAATATAATTTAACTTTTGTTGCAAAGAGTAGTTTCAATATTTCTTAGAATTCTTATGCAGTTTTAGAAGCAAAGTATTTTGTTAAAATTTCCAGTACTTTTTACATATAAGAAATGTAATATAATGTTTTAATAATTTTTTTAGGATGTTCATTCCATTTTTTAAAAGTTAAATTTCATACAAATATATTATTTTTTTTCATATTAAATAGCTTGTAAAGGTGTTTTTAATAATGTATATTGTACACATACAGTGATTCTGAGTAGGGAGAAAGTCAGGAAACCAATATAATTAGTAGCCGTAAATCAGGGAAATGTTGTAAGTTTAGTCAGGGAAATTTTTTTCACAGTTTCTGTAGCCACTCTGTTTACTTTGCATACATTAGTGCAACTTTTGTGATTTTTGTATCATATCAGGACTATTTAATTGGGCAAATTGATACATCTTACAGCTTTCCCCGTATTGTCCAATTGATTTGCCTTTGACCATTACAATAGAGTGAGTAATGAATAACCGCACCCTGAAGCCGGTGCTGCAATCTTGGGTTAAACATAAACATTATCGTAATTCCTTATCATGGAAGCAACTTAACGGAATTGGCACTCCCGCGATAAAGTGCTAACGTTGCTTTCCTCTTATATCTAGACTATGCCTAAAATTTACACACACGCCCCTTCTTGACATTAAACTTTAGTGCTTTCCTTCTACAAGTTTAAGACTTGATCAGATTTTTTTTGTATATTAGATTGCAATTCACTTAAATTCCGATATTTTACTTAGCTGTGCTATTCGCCAACGATGTGATTATTCGGGTTATTTATATATTAAGTGTGGTTATTGCGAAGATGTTCATTACTTTGATATTTGCTTTAACTGATTGAATAATGTTGCTCTGTAACGCAACTCAGTTAATTTTCGATAGATTTATTTAGATGAGCTCTTTATCGACGATGTGATTACTTGATTACTTAATCAATGTGGTTATTGAGAAAAAGTTATTCGGTTATTTGCTAAATAGAAGTATAATTTTTCTTTGTAATAGATACAGATGTTTCTCTGTAACAGATACAGAATTAGTGGACTACTACAATCTTCCGTGCGAAAAAATGAAATCTCATTTTCATGTAGGGATATTTATGATGTACAATTCAGCAAAAGTAATCCATCTTTTTGAAAACCTTACGTTAAAATACCTTTCAAATTTTTTTCATTGAAACATTTGCCACATTCATTACTGAAAAAAAAGATAGAAATCACTTCGAAAAATACATAGCTTAAAATTCTTCCTCCTAAATTTCTATTCAAATAATGTTTTAAAGGGGAACACATGATTTCAAAAATAAATTTGAAATCTGAAAAAATCGCATTTTACTTATTAAATAATTGCCACTTTGCCATAATTTTAAATATATTCATTAACTATATTTCATGTGTTATTTTTGGTCATTTCTGCATTATTCTGGTATTTAAAATTATCGATATCCAAAGGGATTTTAAAACGTTGTTTACGATGTTATGCTTAAGCATGTTGAAAGACTTGACCGTGAATGCTTTATTCGCTTTATTAACTTTTGTTTTCGTGGAAACAACCATTCGTGTGAAATGTTTCCAGCATTCCCTCAGGAAAGAAAGTTCATTTCATCATAAATAACAGTCAGCACAAACTAAGTCAACCGTATTATCTTGTGAACCGAGAGAAGAAAAAAAATCAGCCTGGATAAGCTTTATTTTTAAAATGGTTTATGTAAATGACTAATTCTTGGTAAACTGTGCCCATGACGCATTCATTCGTACAATCATGAAACTACATTGAATGATTCCGGTTCTTACTTCACATTTAATACCAAGTAGTGTTTAAATAAACTTACTTAATAGTATTGATAGTTTCAGAAATAATCGAAGAACTTTAGTTTCGATTCTGCGCACTAATTACCAATCTTACGCAGTCCTAATGTTTCGTCAAAATTTTTATACTCTTCATGCCATTATAAACTTCTTTAAGATCAAAAATTCTTTCTCTTGGTTTCCAGAATTCTTTGCACGGAACTGTTACTAAATATTTTTTTATCCAAATAAAATGGTTTTCATTCCTGAAGGGGAACCGTATACAGCTGGATGAGGTGTCATCCAGCTGTATACAGTTAGCTGTATTACTGGAGAAAATATCCCATTCAGTTGCGTAGCAAGGGTAAATGGCGGGATCGTTTTCCCTTCGGCTTTCTCGTATACTAACACAATATGGCGCGTGTGGTTTAGTGAAGAAAACCAAGTATGTATTTTGAACCTCTTCCCCTTGATCGATTGGATCCAAAATTTGGCATACTTAACAACAATTTTGGCGGCAAGACCACACATTAATTTTTATTTTTCTGAGTTACGTTTTTGAGTTATCGCGTTCCCTTACATAAAAATATAAAGACCGACAGACGCTGAATTTGTTGAAAGATTTGATCTAAAATTTGATAGACATCTACAATTTTGGTGGCAAGACCACACACTAATTTATTTTTCTGACTTGTTGCGTTTTTGATTATCGCGTTCCCATGCAGAAAAATATACAGACCGACAGACGTCTAACCTGTTGAAGGATTTGGTCCAAAATTTGATACAGATCTACAATTTTGATGATAAAACCATAAATCAAATTTTATCTATCTAGCTCTTTGCGTTTTTGAGCCATCGTATTTGCATGCACACGGATGGACAGACAGACCGTTGTCGGATTTCGTCCAAAATTTTACAGAAATATACAAATTTTGGTGTAAAGACCGCATGCCATGTTTCGTCTTTCTAGTTCGTTGCGTTTTTTAGTTATCTTGCTCCCAAACAGATAGATAGGCAGACAGGCATAATTCCAAAATTCAATTTTTTTCGGACTCAAAGAGACAGTGGCGTAGCTAGGGTGAGTGGCTCCCGGACGTAGCGCGAATTTTTAAAAACCCTCTTCACCATCAGTGGCTTGGCTTGTGTAAGCGGCGCCCGAGGCATGATATTTTTTCGCCCCCTCATCGCATTTGACTTTAAAAAGTGACAAAAGAGTAACATTTTGTCACCATGGCTAGTGGCGTAACGACGGTAAGTGGCTCCTGAAAAATAATGTGATTTTGTTTTACACCAGTTATCATCAGTAGCTTAGCAAGCGTAAATGCTGCCGCGGCATGGTATTATATACGCTCCCTCATCATATTTTGCTTTAAAAATGGCATAAAGGCAATGACTCCATGGCGCCCCCCTAAAACTGGCGCCCGCGGCAATTCTATACCCCCCCCCCCTTGCCTCTCACGCCACAGCAAAAAGGTCCAAAACGTGGAGATCAAAACATTCATCAAAAGCTGGAAGTCGAATTTTTGACGTTTACAGTACGTTTTCTTTGTATACTTGGTGTACGAGAAAGTAAAAAAAGTACGAATATTTTGTCTTCAAGGCTCTTCTCAAGACTGGTGCTCTCGTGGTATCTATAACCCCTTCCTTTCTCTCTCGCTACCCCACTAATCTCATACCTCTACGCTTGATGAAGCCTTATCTTTATTTATGATAGCAATTCTAACTAAAAATTCAGGATGCGTTCACAATTATTATGTAAATTTTTATTTATAAGCAGTTTTTACAACTCTAATAAATTAATCAACTATTGCTTACAAACTGTTTTAATAAGTCTATGAAGAATTCAATCAATCTCTCATAAATCTAATCATAATCTCCTTAAGACAAAGCAAATAAAAAATACAGTTTTTTTTTATATAATTTTGATAATCATAAAACGTTGCTGCGTTTTATCCGATATGAATTATTTAAGAAGGAATCTAAGGAAAATTGTTTGTAAAAGATACATGTCTAAAGGAAAAGAAGTTAACTGCAATGTATATTACGTCTACAAATGTTCGTAAGCTGGTTGAAATTTAATGTTTTGAGGGTATTTCTTAAGTCATGCGACTTTATTCACCCTATTGAAAAAAAGAAAAGATTAGGAGTGTAAAAGTTATCTGCTTATTTCGAACTAATAAAAAATTGCAATGACAAGGAAGTTGTTAAGTCATTTGGTTTGCTGCTAAATCAATATGCAATATTCAGCTGCAGAAAATTCAACCAGCTACATTTCATATTGTAGCTTTATCCTTATATAGGGTGGCCATAAATTATTAGACCCATTTTAAAAATTAATAAAAAATCGAATAATGTTACAACCTCGCTTTTTTTTCTAAATGAGAAAGTCAAATAAAAAAGTTTTTTAGGTGGCGTACCGTTACGGCGTTCTAAATTTGTTACAGTGAGAGATTTCCATACGTAATGGCTACCAATCAGCAGAAGTCGATGCGCGTTTTCTGGTTTCATTTTTTCGTTTTTCTTGAATATCTCGAAAAATATTCAGTTTTCGAAATACAACTGATTTAACAAATTAAAGAGAGTAAAATTCCCTACAAATAGATGCTTTTATTTTTCTTCTAGCTTTAATAGTTTTGCGGATAATGGCTCTCAAAAATGGGAGATGTCCAATAATCTATGACCGCCTACACCGTCGTAACGGCTCGTTACCTATCCGGAAAAAAAACTTTTTTAAAATGCGCTCTCATTTTTTAAAAAAAACGTACTTGTAACAAACATTATTAGTTTTTTTTATTAATATTTGAAATGGGTTAATAATTAAAATAATTTATGACCACCTTGTATATACATGTTTTGAATTCATATCACAAAGATGAAAATATCCTTTTCTGACCAAATAGTGAAGGAAAATTGATGTTTTTCTTCGAATATTTAAGTATATTTTGAGCCTCTGCATTCTCCCCTTATCGCTTTCCTGGCTTTGATTTGTTCCAAAAACAGAATCGCTACTAGTAAATGAAAACACAATAACATGTGTACGTAATTTTGCTGTGTCTATTTTATTTATTTTCTCAGGAAGTATCTTGTTGCATTTAATCAATTCATTGGCAGTCAGATGCGGAATAAACCGCAGAATATATTTCGGAAACATAACGCGCAAAGAATAGTAATGAATTAAGAGTCAATAATATTGCCTGAAATTTTAATATTTTACTTTCATTTCAGAAAATCATTTTACCAGGGGATGATTCTTCCTAAATGTTGTACTCTGTCCAACATTATGCAACATAGATGAGTTTTGATAATTATCGGTTTAAAAAAGCAAGGTGAAACAATATTTAATGACTTCAAATGAATAATGAATGATTTTTGATGAAATTTTACTTTGCTTTCTTGTCTTTTGAGTTTCTTGTTTCTTTTTAGGCTGATACTTCTGTTTTTTAAATAATCAGACCAATTAATTTTTAAGTTGTGTTGAAATTTCTATCAAAATCTCTGAAACCGTCCGTTAAAGTATGACCGTGTAATATTAAACACTTCTTAAGTAATATGATTAATGTGATAAAAATTAGCTTTCCCTCACTAGCACCGTTTTGCGCAGATTATCCTTGCTATAGTTTTAATATTAAAAGAGGGGGGAAAAAACTGTAATAAGCCAAGGAAACTTAAATTTTAGCGTATCTTATTCAACAGTTTTCCAATCTGCCGGATAATATTTTCTTATTGAAAAAAAAAACTCCTGAAATTATATGCCATAACTGTTAGAAGGATATTATTTTTAACTTTAAAGAAAAGGCATTCATTTCTAAATATTAATCTACTATGCTTTGGTTTTGGGATACATGATTTCTTTAATTTTAATATTTTAGCTGTTTTTATAAACGTAACATTTATAGATTTAATTTTCAGACTTAACCGCACAATGCCAAGCGATTTCCTTAATTTTCTTTGGATTTGATCGACAGAACACACTTCGAAGATAGAAGACGTTTCGGCATGTTTTAGTGTTACAAGTGATTTCCCTTGTGAATGCGCTTCATGAACATTGTGTGTTTGATATGTATTATTATGCGTGATTCAAATATTATTAAAATAATTCTTAAAACGAAATATGAGATTTTCTTTACTCAAGATGTAATTTTCCCATTGCTATTATTCTCGAACGATGATCCCCTTTCATTAAAAATGCTCCACGAAGTCCATTGCCCTCCCTCCGAGAAGTTCGTTGATTCCGCTATTTTGAAACTCGAGCTGCAACCAAATAAGCACCCTCCCCCTCTAGACCCAAAGTTCGATATTAATCATTCAGTACGTGCGCATTTTTGCCGCCAAACTTTGATGAGCCATTTTTCGCCAAATCTAGACTTAATTTGGCGTGTCTCAGCGCGTCGGCTATTAGTCTGGGAAATCATTTCTTTTCTACAGGCCTATTATTTCACCATAGGGTTCGACCTTGGCTTTTTCGGCTCTAACCTGCCCGCTACCTGTTCGGGAGTTCTCCCTTAATCACTAATAGCCGCACAGGAAAAGGCACCCGTCTGAATGGACCACGCGAGGCAAACTGGTACATAATAGAGAAGGAGGAAATCGACGTCAGAATCCCCCTCCTTACCTTTCTTTCTTTTTTTCATACTTGTTTTGATTGTTTTCTTTTCTCTCCGTTGTGTATGACCCCCGCTTCATTTCCACCTTTGGGAACAGTTTGTGTGCTTGCATCCGGCATATAGAGGCCCGATGGGCAAGTGCCATTCAAGTGCCGCGTATTCCGCCATTCGGTGGAGACCTCAGCTTTCGCCACAAAAGGTATTGTGACATCCTCTTTCTATCTCTCTTTTTTACTACGATTATCTTTTTTTTTTTCTTTCCCCTTTTCAAACCCTGACTTGACTTTCGTCGCAGTCCCGTTATGAACGTTGGCCCCCAAAGACTTGACGCTTGGCGCGTGCCTACGTGATGTATTATATCAACCTGCTCCCTGCTTACTCCTTGGCCTCGACACGCTTTTTAAAAAAGAACATAGGGGGATCGTTCCCTCTTCTCTCGATGGGGTGTTGAGCATCTCTCCAACCCACAAGATCTCAGTGCACAAAGCCGGTCTTTGTGGTTGCGAGACGCAAGTGGAATTCGATCGTCACCCTTGACTTGTGACTGAATGCGTTACTGAACTTGGGAATTTTTTCGTGCAGTGTTGTGGTTCCCAACATTTTACTGTATGATACCCAACTTTCCGTTCAGATTTATTAATTTCCCCTTCCAATAAATTTCAGAGTTTTAAATAATTAACATCAAGATACCTTTTGTTATACTCATACGTATCACATATAAAAAGTTTCTTGACATTAATTATTGGCTTAGAGTGACATTTTAATTATTCTTATTTTGGCTTTTTAATGGTCAGTTTTTCTTTTCGAATTTGTCTTTTTTTAAATGTCTTCACATTTACCATAAACCCCTTAAGGGGAAGCATCAGCATTTTCAACTTAAGGGTCAATACCCTTCAGTGGCAGCGATTGGAAGAAAAAAGTGAGGGGGCAAAAAATTAACTGATATCTAAAAGTATCCGGGAGTATAGGGGTAAACAACAAAATGTAAAAATTTTGTTACAAAATTAGCTAGCTTTCCCGAATACTATTAAATTTTTATGATTCCTAGTTTTAAACAGATAAAAAGAAATAAAAATTTAATTTTTCCCAGAAAAGTAGCGGGGCGACTGCCCCCCTCGCCCCCCCCCTACTCGCCGCCACTGATCCCCTTTGGTTGAAAAATCCTAGTGTAATCAATTCGCTAAAAGATTATTCTTAGGAGATATGAAGATTTCTTATGAGATATTAGGATATTTAAATGAAATACTGTTCTTTGCCTTCATTCTAGAATTAAAGGTTTTCCAATCATCCCATTACCATGCTTAGAAAGATCGTAATAATACAAGAGAATTTTTCCATACAGGATTACTAGCAAACAACATAAATAAGGGTGTCTTTTGCATTTACGTAAGTAAAGGTATAAGTAAAAAATCAAGGGCATGCAAGCGAACATTGCCTTATTTGCGTATCACAATTTCGTATAATTTCGTCTATTCGCCTTTGATGTAGTGATCCCCGGGGCAGCAACCCTTGTTTCTTACCTGTTTCGAAACAAAATGAAATCGTTTCGATTGACTTCGGATTTCCATCTACATAAATAACGAAAGAATGTTACCTGTTAGAGTAACATTAAAAAACTTTTTATATTTCTGACTACTAAAGTCGGCAATTAGTCTTCCATATAGACCTTGCTTATATAGCTTTGAGGCAGATTTTGTATTGAACTGCAATGGCTAATTCAAATTCTCAATTTCGTAGATGACAATATATGCCTCACTTCATTCTTGGAGTAATACGAATACATTTTAAAGCATTTAATAGAAATTATTATCATGAATCTTGTTATAAATTGTGTTGTAAAAAAAAAAAAAAAAAAAACACGAATAAAACTTTGTACTCAAACATAATACAAGCAATTGGATAATATGAAAACATAATATAAGCATTTTGGTGCTATATTTATTACCTTAAATTGACCATCAATTCAAGTTTCAAACGACGCATTCTAAACATACTTACCAAGAATTTTTAATGCGTGTTTTTTAATAATGTAAATAATTTTCTTAAGTGATGTTTTGATTAGTTATATGTGATGGATTCTTTTTCAAGCAGAAAAGTCTTCATATTGTTCTTGTTTTCTTATGAAATTATCTTTAGGACATCCATTTGAGATAACCTCATGAGCATAACATCAGCGATTTTTCACTTTTTGAATCCAAATAAAAAACCCTTTTTTTATTTTTTGCAAACTTTTTTGAGGTTTGGGATTCTACGAAAAGCTTTGAAACTCATATTTTAACCAGTCTAAATGTTCAAGCGCCTGCAGCATGTAAAATATATTTTGGTACTAATATTAGTGATAACTAGACATCTTATTACTAAAATCTTGAAAATTTATCGAACGAAGAAGCAAAACTGAAGTTATTTTTTACCTGTTTATATGGAAACAATTACAATAACCGGCATTGTCGTAAAGAATATATTAACACAGAAAATGGTTTTCCTTCGCAAGTTATTGATGTAGTCTTCATTTTGATCTGATTTAAAATTCTTAATCATATTTATTGCATAATTGTGCTCTTTGCATAATTTTTAACGCACAATTTAGTGTAATAAGTGCTAAATCAAAAGTAATAGCTATTTTTATATACATCAAATTTGCATGATTGATCGTTTATTATCACAGTTACTGTGTTATATAAAATTCAGCAATCTGGAAAATGCATAAAAAATGTAATTCTTTTTAGCTGACAATCGAAAGGATAATCTTCCAGCTAATTAAATGGTACATATGTAGCATTTCAATAAATGAAATGTCAAAGTCAGCTTCATTTTTGAAATTGAGTAATTTGTTAATAACTAGATGATATACCAGGCGTTGCTCTGAATGAAAATATTTTCTTGTCAATTTTTAATGTAAAAGGAACTTTTAAATAAAATATTGTAATGCACAAAATCCTCCTATCGTCTGCAACTTTCAAATGAGAATATCAGTTGAATCAAATGATTTTTATATCTCGAAGCTTTTAGAAAAAAATAGACTGTACCAAATGATTATTAAAAATTGACGAAAGCTTAAGTTATTAATAACTTTTAAATAATGGTACAAAATTTAATAAAACATTGAGAGTACCAACTGGAAGGCAAAAACAAATACAATGATTTAAAATATCTATAATACTTTTATTTAACAGGGATGGCAACACTAAAGACAAAATAATTTTTTCTATATATGGAAACATAAACATTAAGTAAACTTAACTATTTTATTAATTGCCACGAAATTTCCATTAAAATATTTTTTTATGCTTCATAGTATTTGTGAGGAAAATCCATTCTGTAGTTTGGAGCTCTATAACGTACAAACATTTTATGAATTTCACATTTATATATAGATTTACTCTTGGTAATATTTCATTAAACTCATATTTAATTCGTTACATTATAATATTTGACAGATTTTCCAATACTCACAATATAAAAATTGCTCATATTACATTTAATTTACTTGTTAGTAATTCCGGGTTAAAAGTAAAACTAGATATTTTCCTACGCGAAGAGTTTCAATAAAATTTTTAAACGGACAATATATCGGTTTCTATTGGCAGTTCCAAAGAATAGAAATATTGAAAAAAAATCCATTTGATTGATTTACTTTAATGTGATTTATTATTATTGTTGATTTTTAATTTTATATTAATAGACAGCTAGATGTACGAAGACATAATCTCTTCTCACTTACAAGAACGAAATAATACATTTTCTTGGCTTCATAGTTATTATTAGTGCCTTTTATCACAAGAACAACATATCCCAAAACTTGTATAAAACAGCTATACCTATAAATTTCTGCGGAGGACTTGAAACCACGTCAGGATTTTGGGATTTAGCTACATATTACTTTTTTCATGATAACCGTTTGAAAGTGAGTTCAGACGTGGTCCACGGTTCAGATCGAGTATTACTGTCGTTGGTAGTATAAATTTTAATGGTTCCCATTGTCTAGTAAGCGGTGTATGGCTTATTGCAACTTATTTGCACAGTTTATGAATATGTACAAGTATAGTGACTCAAGATTATTGATTTTTAAATAAGTCATCAATCACTGTCATCGATTTCAATTGTTCGCATTTAAAACAATGGGTTTTACTTCACATTCAAATCTTCGGATGACACAATTATCAATATTATGATGAAATCAATACTATGAAGATTCTTCCTTGGAAATTGTTAATTGAATTTTCGTATTGAGGAAAACTGCAAATATATCTGTGGGAAATATTGCTTAATATTTCTTATTCTTTCTAAAAAAAGAGTAATGAAATTTCGTAAAGCTAGCAGTCTTGGGTTACTAAGGCTCTTGGGTATATAAATAACGGTAGCAGATTTAATAATAGAGCCAATCACGTCAGACGTTCTTTGATCTACGAATGTAAGTTGTATTTCGCTCCTCTTGCATGAAATTTATAATCCATATGTGTACAGTCCGCAACTTTATAGATCGGACAGTCGCTATAACTCGGGGAGTTATTATCGGATCTTCACAAAACTGGTGTCGATGGAAATGTCTCGAGGAGACGGGTTTATTCGGAATATTCGTCTAGAGACATTTCCATCGACATTAGTTTTATGAAGATCCGATAATAACTCCCCGAGTTATAGCGACTGTCCGATCTATAAAGTTGCGGACTGTTCCTTTTCATACGCGAAGTCCCGAAATTTTTGTATACCGAGTTTTAGATCACTAAATAAAGAGGAATTTAAATAATCTGATTTACTATATAGCATTATTGAAAGTCCTTTGAATTCATTGCTTTTCATGTAATCTTTTAAAGAGCCATTTTTTTCTAGTAGTGTTATAGTAAAATGGCTTTGGGAGTGAGATTCATTTAAGAAAAGAAATTCATGTAGCGTATTCGATGACATTAATTTTTGTTAATAAATTTTTCTAATTAATAATTAATTATCAAGTCCAGAAACTTCGTTATGGTTTGAGAAAAGAAATTTGAATATCTAGGTTTCTGTTTTATCGAAAAATTTGGCGAGAACTTTTGCCAACCTTAAAAAATGCATTTAAAAATTCATGACGTTGGTGGTAAGTATATTTAACCACGGCCTTATGAAGGGTTAAAAAATTGCATCTATGCTTGCTGCAAACACTGTAAATGTAGAACAAAATAGCCATTTATAGATATAATGCCGAAATCTCAGACTGGATAATGAGGCTCGTTTTTCCGAGGGATGGCACTTCTGAAATTCGCAGACATATGTTAATTTTACTGGTAGCGCGCAGGTGACAGTAATTAGCGGATATCATACTCCCCTATTTCTTGAATGCTGTGTTCCCTTTCACATCTGTGTATATGCTTTCAGTTTATCACGATTTTGAATGCGCTTTTTTTTTCAAGTTCATTAGTTGATGTTAAGATTCGTTTCTGGTTTAGTAGTTAAGGTGTTCGCGTGAAAGAAAAATAAATGTCATTTCAAATGAACAGTAACAAACAATGATAAGAATAAATGCTTTAATTCATTCTCATTTTGTTTTTACCCTTAACTGAATCATTTTCTTTGCTATCTAATGAGATGCTCCCTTCTGTTTTGAAAAGGGGCTGTCGTTTTCATTCATCTCAGAAGGCATATAATACTTGAGATGTTTATAGATTCTATGTAATTTTTGTGAAAAATTATAAAGCTAATTAATGAATAAATTTTAGTTTTAAGACTAAAAATGCGACAATTCCCTGTACGAGCATTCTCGGACTTTTAAGTTAAGCGGTTAATCTATAACTTTTTCTGCTATAACAAATCTTTTAGGCATTGTTCTTGAACAAGCTTATATTTGTAATTTACTTTTCGCATTTGGATTTAGACGTGCTGTTGTGTGGTGTACTGGCACTGTTCTTTTTTAATTATACTTTAATTTTAAGCATTTTATTTTTTAATTACTTTTTTTGTAAGAAAATATGGATTGTGGTAACCGTGATACTTCAACAACACAAATAAATAAATTAATTAAATGCATTTTCAGATCGGCGAAGAATTTAAATCAGGGCATGCTGTTTAACAAACAGCCATGAGTCTTTCTCGAGCAGTATTTCTGATTTCTTGGACATGTGTCGTCCACGACATTTGACCGCGGTTCAAAATTACGAGGTCCGCCGCGAAATAGTCTTGGTGTTGCTTCGAAATAGGACGTTAATATAACTAACTAACTAACTGCTTTTTGGAAGCATTCTGTATTCTTCAAATGAGGAAGACGTGAATATTATAGAGCATATAAATAGAAATAAATTAGTAATTAAATGTATACGGTATAATATCAAAATTTCTCGACTAATCGCATCTGAATCATATCATCTCAGTCCTATTTTTTTAAATGCACAGTTAAAAGTGTATCAACAGTTCAGTATATACTCCATAAACATCAGTGCAGCCTCCAATATTTTTGTATTAGACAAAGAGAGAGAGAGAGAGAGAGAGAGACAGATATTAGATTATTAAAATGAGTGGCTTATACATTAAAGAAAACTGCAAACATAAAGTACGTAAGTTTCATTTCATATTTATGTCTTCCCTGGTTTAACTCATGAAGTTTGGTCCAATTCCTCCTACACGTCACTTTTATTTCAAACAGATATTTTTGAAATTGACATCCACAGCCAATCAATCCTCACCCCCCCGAAAAAAGAATGATGGTTCTTTTTTTTTGTTTATGTTTTCCATTATTATTCCATTGTGAAAGTCATCCCCAAATCATCTTTCTGTATTAGTTTTAAGTAAAAATTTTCGTCTGGACTCTCTTCATTCCAGGCTCCAAATATTAGAAGTTATTAGTCTTGAGCGAGCAGCAGTAAATGCCGAGCCTAGATAGGGCAGGAAATTCATTTACTACTTTCTATATCCACAAGCGTTTGTTCTTGAATCTACTCATATTCAATAAGCATGCTTAAATCATCTTTCTGTATTAATTTTCAGTAAAATTTTCGTCTTGACTCTCTTCATTCCAGGCTCCAAATATTAGAAGTTATTAGTCTTGAGCGAGAAGCAGTAAATGCCGAGCCTAGATAGGGCAGGAAATTCATTTACTACTTTCTATATCCACAAGCGTTTGTTCTTGAATATACTCATATTCAATAAGCATGCTTAAATCATCTTTCTGTATTAATTTTCAGTAAAATTTTCGTCTTGACTCTCTTCATTCCAGGCTCCAAATATTAGAAGTTATTAGTCTTGAGCGAGCAGCAGTAAATGCCGAGCCTAGATAGGGCATGAAATTCATTTACTACTTTCTATATCCACAAGCATTTGTTCTTGAATTTACTCATATTCGATAAACATGCAGCAATATATTTCCAACTACATTTTTTTAAAATTATGCTTCAGTTTAATTAAAGAGTTGTTTGTAGCAAATACATTTAGTTTAAATGTCAGTGAAGGTTTTGACAAAAAAAAAGTTTATATTCAATTTTATATAAAGTTAATCTATATAGGGGTATGAGATCCGAATAAGAATTTATATTAAAATAGACGGCATCTATGCCATTTTGTTCCAATACTTCATATAAAAATGAACCGAATTTTTCTCTGAATTCTTCTGTTAACTTTGATTTTTTCAAAGATATGATATAATTTTGTACGAATAATGCCTAGTCGCTATTGGTTTGGTTTAGTTTGGGTTTTATGGCACTATTGTCATATATGGTTACGCTGCGTCAAACATGGTAACTACTAAGTGGCAGTAAATTTTAAAAGTTATTTGATAAAATCATATTCTTGTTTTCCATCCATTTATGAGTAGTAATATTCAGTTTCTAATGATGATTTTTTATTGCCCTTTCGTCGGAAATGATCTTTCGTCTTTCATTGAAACTTATTATGCATTCATCGAGAATTTTTCTTTACTTTTTCCATAATGATATCTAAGCCTCTTTATTAAAATGTAAAGCGTTTTGAATGTACCTTACATTTTCTATATTTATCACGAAAAGACCTGCTATACAATTTTTATTCGTAACAACATGCTATACTGAGAGTAATTTGATAAAACATAGTTTCGATTTATTTTTTAGAAAGAATCATGAATAGAGTATGAAAGACAATATATACACGAAGAGTTAATGCCGAGTTAATTTAAAATACTACGAGAAATTCAATGGTGCATTGTAAAAATAATGCTTTTGGAATAAAGAAGCACAGCTATCCATTTTCAAACAAATGATAAGGCTATTATGTAGCTTGATTTAAAGAGATGGACTACTCTATAGTGACTTACATTCTATACATATTTAACGAAAACAAATAAAATATTTCAGATTCTTTTAACCATCTTTCCGGTACAATTACTTAAATTGCTTGGTTTCTTTCCAGTTCTGAAAACAATCCAGTAAAATAAGTGGTTTAATGTTTAATCTTATAAAATTGAGAACCTTTGCAAATTGAAAGAATTTTGTAGGATATTTCAGTGTAACTAGTGAAGCAAGTCGGAATTTTTTCTTTAACGTTCAACTAATTGGACTACTCAAGATATGCATTTTCTTAGAACAGCAACATTATTTTAATTTCTTTTGGTTATTTATGGTTCGAGGAAGTGGAGTAAAGTCTCGAACCAGACTGTTAAAGCACATTTTAAATCATGATATAGCTACTTATTATTTACAAAAAAAACCCACTTACTTTTTTTGTCATTATTTATTTAAATTTATATTATTTATTTTACGCATTTGTATCGCTTTCTTACATAGTTTTCTACCGTATGTTTTAAGAATTGAGGTTAATAACAATTTTATTATGCCCCAAAACAATTCAAAAACTAGAAGACACTCTAAAATATATGCAAACAACCATTTAATATCCAACAGTACATTTCATGAACTCCATAATTTTTGTGTACTTTGAAATATGTTTTATTTTCATAGACTGATTTTCACTATTCAAAAATTGCAGAAAATAAATATTATTCAGTCTGGCTGTGAACGATATAATAGTTCAGAGAATTATTTTATTCAGTAGCACAAACTGTCGAAATTTACTTAAAAGAATTTGAAAAACACTTTTATCTAACATCCTGCAATGTTGTTTCTCCTATATATATATAAAAAATGACTAAAGGAGATTATTAAATTTTCTGTGATATTGTTAAAAAAATTACATTAATCAAACCAGTTTGGACATTGCTCTTTGAAAAAAAACTATATATACACAACTTTTTTTCAGTTTATGTTTTTGTTCTACGCTACAAATCCTACCTTTGTTTAAGTTTCTAACGTACTGTGTACAGTCATGCGGATAATTGAAGCTACGAAGCTTGATGCTGAGGTTATATTGTTCCAATCTATCTCAACAAGATTCGGGGTGGTCTATAGAATGTCGGCTGTTTCTTTTTTAATTTTTTAAACAAACAATGAGACTCGAACTCTTCTGAAACATACACACTCTTCTATTTGAAACATTCTTCCATTGAAGGTTTGACCTCCGAAGTTTGTATTCACTTTCTTTCTTTCTTTCCATTTCGAAAATTAATTGTGATCTTTTTTGTTGACTTAACATCCTGTTGAGGAGGATTCTGGAGAAGTTGTACGTTTCTTTCTGTTTATTTCAAATACATTGAACACAAATGCGAAAAAAGTTCGGAATGTGAAATCGTGCAAAATCTTTTTTCTGGTAGATTCAAACTTGTTTCAAATGTAGTTAAAATAGAAACAAGCGAATATATGTTTATAAACCCTCCTATTTGGCTTATATTAATAACTAGCTGTTCTTTGAGAAAGGAACTGTTATATTTTCAATGACATTTTCAGATAGTATGATCGCAAAATGATGTCCAACCTTCCTTGTTGAAATCATGCACTTACTTTTTGTACTACAAATAAGAGAGTAAAATTTCGTATTAAACCGTATTAAATTAAAATAAGTTTTCTAGTTAGAATTTATCAGCTTAAAACAATCTGATTTAAATTTCAATTGATGACAAGCAGAGCATTTTCTTTTTTTTCCTGATTAAACCATATGCCGGGTAACACTAGGTACAGATTATTACACTGTCAGGCTTGTAACACTAGGTACAGATTATTACTTCAGGTTTATAACAAGGCACAGATTATTACTTTCAGGTTTGTAAATACTAGGTACAGAATTATTATTTCAGGTTTGTAAACTAGATACAGATTATTACTTTCATGAAATTTCTTCAAAAATATTCTGATGTAATTTTGTAATGAATAGTTTTTCTTCTTTGAGAACTGACCCCAACAGAATCCATAAGAACGCTCTATGTGTAGCGTAGGTTTATACTCTTGTAATATACGTATAGTTAACGATAGACAAATGGCAATCTTTTAGGGAATTTCTCAGCTAGGTCTCTAAACATAATTTATACGGTGAGATATTGATTCTAGGATTTTTTCTGCTATTTGCAAACAGCTTTCAACCTTGGTTGACGAGCTTCTTTCTCTTTCATTCATGAGTGTTAATTAGAAGAAAAACTTTCTATAAAAGCATATCAATCTTTTACAAATTCTTCTTTTATTCTGGTGTGTTTTAAACTGAGAATTAGTTTACTGAGAGTGAGCAGAATGAAAAATGTTATCTAAAAATTTTTAAGCTTTAAAGAGTCATAGATAATGGTTTTCCAGAAAATAAATTAATTCTTAATTAGTTAGCATGATAGTCCCTTATGAGTTATCGATTTCAAAAGAAATTTAGATAACTTCTAAAACATTTTAGAGACGAATAGAAAGTATATTGCTTTTTAATAGGCACTACTCTTTTTTTATATGTTATCACAAGCTTAACATAATATCATTCATTCTATTGAATTTAAGAGGAAATAAATATTCTTTTTCTAATTATCACTAGATATTTCCTGAATTTTTTTTCATCTGTAGGAACATGGGTCTATGTTTTATCAGATGCTAAATAAATTTGAAATATTCGTAATTGGTTGCGAAATAGTATTTTTTCCCTTTGAAATTTCAAAAAACTGAGATAGGTGATGATTGCTTAAGCTGCTTTCAATATATCAAGTATCACTCTTTTTTACACAAGTGTATTGAATTATCATGCAGAACTCCTTAATGCTCTAAGATCAATTCACTTACATCATCGGAAAGCTTATCCTTCTTTTGGTACCACATACATTTCTAGAGTACCCGCTGCATATTTCAAGAGCAGATATCTGAGATTCAAACTCTGGCAAATATAATTATTAGATACTTTCGATTCATCTGATAAGGATTTTAAACTTACAAATAATGTGTGAGATAAGTTCTGTAATATTTCTTGAAAGAAATAAAACCTAATCATAAAAATCTGGGATTTATCTCATAGTTTCTTAAAGACTTGTGACAGCCAAAGATAATTTTTCACATTCTAAAAAAAGGCCATATAAAACATCTCTCGTCACTCACCTTTTTATAAAAGATGCATAAATAAACACAGTTGCGCGATATTTACGTCAATTTTTCAATGGTTGAATGCTTTCTTTCATATTTTCATATCTGAGTTTTCTTCGAAAAATAGTTATGACTTTTCAGATTCATTTGCATTGGCAATACCTGCTGTGCATACGCTGCAATGTAAAACATCCCATTTACGTAAAAAAGAAAGACAAAGCCGGTAGTTTTGCTCGAATTTATCTAAGTTTTGTCACGCCGGCTTTGTGCGCCATGCTTGCATGCGTTTTAGTAATCACTATGTATGATGTCATGGGGATTTAGTTGTTTATATGTTTACAATCTATAAATAAATAATGAGAAAACCAATTGAGTTTCGAATGCCAAATAAGTTTTAAATTAAATGAATATTATGACAAGCTTAGTGCTTTCAAAATTTAACTATAGGTGATGGAATATTTCCAGTAAAGTACTTTTGTGATTATCGTCAAATTTTAAAATATTTTAAATCTTTACATTATTATCCCTGAATCTTGTTTTAAAACATTGTATAAAATGTGTTGGAATTATGCTGTTTTATTTATTTCAGATCCAAGGATTTGATCAAAAAATGGACTGCTGTTTCTCCCGGTATATATCATACTTCTTTTCCTTCTTTAATATTAATAACATTTTAATTTTTTAAATTTTTTTCTAATGCTACATATCTTATTCTATTTTAAAAGCAAAACGGCCTAAAATGTAAAACGAAAAACATTAAATACGTTAAATATTAAAAATCAGATTCAAAATTAAATATCTGTGCTTGCTAAAAGATATTACAGTGAAATTTATAACGATTAAGTTCATTTGTAATTACAATTACATTTTAATAGCATTATCGTCATTACCATAGAAAATTAAGCTAACCTGAGACTTCCTGGCATTTCGAAGAAACTTGAAAATGTATAAAATATTAACCTAATCTCTTTTTTTTTTTGTCTCTTGACAGTGTGAAATCATATTGTTAATCTCTGAATCTAATAAATATCAAATTGTCTGTTTCTAAAGGCGGATTGTTTTTGATTTAGCCCAGTAGCTCTCAGATATTGCGCAATATTGTATGGTATCGTATAATATTCTCAAAATCGTATAATATTGTGAAATATTATAATATCGAACATTATTGTATAATATCACCCAATACTATTTAATACCGAACAATATTGTATTAGCATATTGTGAAATCTGGTAAAAGAAGGACTTGTATTGTCCTTTATAATATAGTACCCTACCTACATTTGTTACGATGTCTCGTTGTTATATATAGAAATTGTTTAAAGTAAGATTTTAGGATTTAAAGTACCCTCTCCGAAAAATCCATCAGTAAAGTTTCTTAAAATTTGCGTTTCTGTTCAATTCAAATGACTTCTTTTTATTATACTTTTCAGACGTCTTTTTATTATAAATTGCTTAAAATTATTTTCGTGATTTCATTTTGAATTTTTGTATGGTTAATTTAAATCGATACAAACTTTTTTGGCCGACTTTATTTTCGTGACCGAAATTCACCCAATTCATGAATATCTTTCAAAGATTTATGCATATCTGGAAAATCAAGAAAGAAAATATTTTTCAAAAATTTCTTTATTAAATATTTCATTTAGTGAAGCAGTGACCACAAATTATATGTTTTTTCTCTCTTTTGTAAATATTACTTATATATATTTATTTTAAAATATTTGAGATTACGAAGCGTATTTATGTCAAAAACGAACCATCGCATTTTATTGAATATTTTATAATTGCCAACTATCTACATGTGTCAGTTCTCATTTAGGATTTACCTGCCTATCTACCAAAAACCACCACTTTTTTCATACGATTTATATGAAATCTTGAACATTTGTCGCAATATTTTCTTCTGGTGCCCCAATTCTTCTTTTAGCATTTACTTTCGTCTCCCGAGTTTAAAAGTGAACCAATTATAGACTTTGGAAATAACAGTTTAAAAAACTATAACCGTCAAAAAATCCCATAAAAAAGAACTAATACAATTTTTCTTTCTAACTCCGAGCAAAAAAAGGTCAACTCGGCTCATCTCAGCAGAACTAGTGACTTTTGTAAGCCCATTAAGTCTATAATTCAGTGGCTATTTTCCCGTTGGCGATGGATCTTAACGTAATTTTGAAGGTCACCAAAACCGTAAGCGTGTCGAACGAACAACCCTTTTCCTGGCGAAATGACTACTGAAGCTTACAGTCCATGTAAGTTGGAAAGAACGAGCTGTGACTAGAATGATTGCAAAATTGTTCGCTTCTGATATATGCCACAGACGTTTTACAGAAACATCCAATTTATCATGCGTCAGATTGAGTATTTTACTAAATTCATTACGAGGAAATATCCTTCAAATCTTCCATGTTCAATTTTATTTCTTAACAAAGGTGCTTAGTTAACTTTCAATGATTCGTCTAGGAAAACTTAGTTATATCTGGTTAAAAGGCAGGGATTTTGGAGCATGTGTTTTGGAACGTCAGAATTTTACTCAAATTTATAAAAAATATATTTTTTGGTTTAATAAGTTGTGTTGCAATACTATCTGAGAGTTGAATAGTTAGGGAATATCTTCATAAAAAAACATGAACTTCAGACATAAACAAATCTCTTTTCATCTTTCTTATTTTCTAAGATAAATATCAGACATAGACAAATATCTTTTAATTTTTCTTCTATTATTTCGGATCTGTCTTAGCAATTTCTGCTTGTTATTGCATCTTCATTATTTTTATGAAATTTCTGTCAGAGCTAAAATTTAAAAGCTAATGCAATAATGAAAATGGCTTTTTACACTATAGATTTCCATATGTTTTAACTGAAAAAACCTATAGTTATTAACTGTATGTTAATTAAAACAGACTCTTAACTCAAAATTATTGTCTTGCCATTTATGAGGGTGAACCACCCTTTTATAGAAAAATGAAATCATTTATGTAAAGCCAGCCTGACCATGAATATCGTTAAAAAATTCCATAGTTCCTGGAATTACTGAACAAATGTTATTTCTCCCCACCTCCATTTCATACTTTCCCCTCAAGTACAGTCCTCGAAGCTCACAGTGATATAGAAGTGGTAAAGTAAACGATACTCGAGTCTACACCGTCTTGCCATTAGAAATCCCTGACGTGTGTGTTACTTTCTGGAATGCCAATCTAGAGTGCATGGTTGCCATGGAAACCATACCAAATATCAGTGGACAGGTCAATGGCTTCAAAGCCTAAGCGGTAGAAGATTCTGACGAATAAATAGCTTATTCAAAGTCATTATTTTGTCTTAATCATCGAGATTAGAAATCGGGAATCCTGCTCTAATTTCAAGCTTGTATTTAGTACTTTCACAGGCATTAAGTCAATAGTATCGGTTTTTGGTTTCGATTAGTTTTTTAAAAAGGTGCATCATAAGTATTTTTGGGAAAAAATCTCTTCGATTTTGATCATCTTATTTTTCTTCAAAAGCTTCATAGAACAAACCAAAACGAAATGAAAATATATTTTCTACTTTCGAACTTCAATAAGAGATGAAAGATGGAAAACAGCAAGATTATTTTTTATATCAGCGATTTTACTGGACGTATATCATCATATGTTAAAAAATAAAACAATTAGAACAAGTAATGTTGTAATTAATAATAAATACTGCAATAAAAAGGCAGTCTTTCATACAAAATGAAAAATGTCCATCGTAAAGTTGTTTTATTGCGTATCGATTTTGAGCTGTTGCATAAACTGCGATTTTTTGATGCGACAAACTGGTAATCAACATGAAAGAAAAGGAAAAAAAGTAAGAATTAGAATATGAAAGAGCAATGTTTGCCCCCTGGATGTTTTTGACGATTGAGTATAAGAGCGATATTTTATAGATAGAAGCAATTAGATATGAAACAATTGTATCACAGACTTCTAAATATATGCATGGAAATGCTTTGCAGTAACAGAAATAAAATATTACAAACTGAAATAAGATAGAATTCATAGCACTGTATAATATACAAAAATTATTACATTTTATCGAGGTTATTTCAATTTTTTTTCCTAAAAGGTAGCAATATCCATTCCATAATTTCAGATCAGAAAATAATATAACAGTGTTTTGAAGCATATAAAAATGCACAATATTAGAAATATTCAATGTTTGTCTAATATATTTTAATGTTAGTGTCATTTCCTAAGCATCACTATTTAATATTTTTAATATCATTTAAAGACTAGCTATTGGCTGTTTTCGAATATCTGATGATAAGGCTTTCTAGAATAGAGACTTCATGAAGCAGATACAAAAAATAATAAAAAGAGAAAAATTCGAGAAAGATAAATGGCATTTTGAATTTATGAAAGAATAAACATATAAATGAAATAACGCTTCGGAAGTTTTTCTTTAAAGTGAGAAAAAAAAAGTCTTGGCTACAATGGTTTCCCTGTTTCATTGTTTTAAAGCAGACACTAAAAATATTCTTGGGTATACGGCTGTTCTGGTAGATTTGTCTTGTATTTCACTCCACGGAAGATTTTGCATTTCATCTGCATGCCGAAGTTTATGATATAAATGGTGTCTGCAAATACGAATGTCAGATTGCATTATGAAGAGACTTGTGTTTCTTAATCTGCCATTGTTTTCGTTTTATTAATGCTATGCATTAATCGACGTGTGCATGAAATAATCCGTGACTGAACAACTACACAAACGCTGTCAACAATAGAAGCATTTTTCCTACTTTTACGTTTTACGAAGTTACGCAATTTAAGCGCGAACTAAAGTTTTCCTTGCAGTTTTAATTCTGATTTTAAAGTTTACTCTTGAGTGTAAAATAGTTCGGCTTTAATATTAAAGAAATGGAATGTGTAAATGACTTGTCTTGTCACTGAATATTCTGTGGATAAAGAAGCTGTATCAGTCATAAATAAAGTAGAGTTTTTATCGAATATTTCGTTTAAAAAAGTCTTGACTTTGAGAAGATTCATTGAAAAAAATAAGGTATAATAACTGAAGTCAGAATACTTATCAGAATGTGTGAAGTTTTCAAGCGAGAGAAATACTCCAAAAACATCTTAATGTTACCAGCATTTTCTACATTTATTATATAAAAATGATAACATTTTAAAGAAGGAAGAGATGGCATGCCTTCAAGAAGTCATCAAATAAGCGTGAGAATTAAGTCATTGTGATCCATTAGGATTTAGTTTCTAGAATTTTTAACTAAGAAGGAATAAGGTTGCTTAGACTTAATTTATAAAAGGGTAGCTCACAACAAATGGTTTGAAAGAATAACAATTAACAGTGCCAGTGCAAAGTGTTTTACCTTTAAATGAAAGTCTGTGTGATGAGACTGACATCATTCTTTCTTTGTCTTCTATTCATAGATATGTGAATTAGTAAATATTCCATGAGCCTAAAAGTTAAAAGATAGGTTCGTCATGAAGCTTGTTTCGTTAAATAAAAATAGGTATGATGAGACTGGCATCACCCTTTCTTTATCTCATATCTAAAGATATGTGAACTTGGTAAATACTCTAGCCACCTAAATTTTGGAAGATAGGTTTGTCGTAAAACTTGTTTGCTTAAATGAAAGTTGGTGTGATGATACTGAAATCACTCTTTCTTTGTCTCATATTTAAAGATATGTGCAAATACTGTAGGGACCTAAAGTGTAGAAAAAAGTTTTGTCGTAAGATTTGTTTCTTCAGTACGAACACTGTAATACCTACTGCTGTCTGCAACCACAGACACAATTACAGATCTTAATTTTCTCGGATAGAACGAGAATCCTCCAAGAGTCCGGCTGGCACGGCTTCATCAGATATTTATGAAGCACTTCGTGGTTTATTTCAGTCTCGAGGAGGGAGATCTTTCATCGATTGCGATAGAAACCACACCCAACTCGGTTGACTTCACTGCATTGCCGTGCGGCTTTGCATAGAAGCGCAATTACAGTCATCTCCTAAAAGATAGCGATCTTGAGGGCGGCCTTATCGGGCCGTGAGACTTGATTCAATTATACTTACCTTCGCTTTTTCGTAGAGTTAATCATACAAGGATTTGTAATGTTGTGCAAAATATGAGTCAATATTTCAGCACCTCTAAGAAGTTTAACAACGGTTACATCGTTATTTCTCTGTTCTTTGGCTATTGCATTCAATATCAGAATTTCAAAAATACACATTGGCTACTTTGGATATCCTTTTCTATTTGAACTTCAAATTTTAAAGTTGTATGCTTTGAGAAGTGCTGCTGTTGAGAAATAGGTGTTCGATTTGTCTCCAATCTTTTTAAAATGGTTTCATTTTGCAATTTTTTTTACTACCATTTTGCATGGTGTCATTTTTTTCCGTTTTACTGAATGAGGCAAGAAGTTACTTTTCAGCCGGGATAGAGTCCTGATATATAGCGAGGATGTAAGGGTTAAAGTACACTCGGATCTTTCTTGGTGATGGATTCCAGACCTTTGTAACAGTTCTGAGCAGTTTAAGAATAGCTGCATGTTATGTATGCGTTATTTTATTTTTAAAGAACAAAGACGTTCATTTTTGGGGCTCTGACATGAAATTTAATTCATTCAGAGCTTGGATGAAATTTATTCTCTTTGAAATCCAAAACATATAGCATTAGTTTTATTAGGTGTTGCACAGTTTTATTTAAAAGCGATTGTTTTGGATAAAATATAACAAAGTTGAGATATCTGAACTTCGTTATCTTGAGTTCTTTAAATATTTTCAACTGAATTGGTAAACAAGACTTTGCATTGAATTTCATCTTAAAATTGTCTGTATTCCTTTAAAAATCTACTTTACTATGAAATGAACAAATCTGATGCTCTGCACAATTCCAATATTTATGAACTTTCAATCGGTGCATCTTGTCTAACTCTTAAGAATACGTCAAATTTTAATTCTAGGTTTTTTTTAGATATTTCAAAAGAATGCTTTTCTTAGCAAGTGTGTAGCATTGATATCTTTCATACCGGACCCCGATAAATCATCATTACTATGGACTTATGCTTACGGATTGTGACAACTGGATAATGAATTTTCAAAACTGTGTTTGATAATGATTTGAATTGGTTGAGCCATGATTATCTTTTTAAATATATGTGCATGAAATGAAATTACAAAGGGCTCCAAAACACATAAAGCCGTTCATCTGAATGAAATACTTCTATTTATATTACCCTCATTTTTTTTATTTGAGTGCCCCCCCTCCCTCAGTGACCTTATAGATTAAGGCATGGCATGACTGAAAGATAATAGGTAGAAGGTTATTCTCTGATTGTATTCTTAACCAGTACTATTTTTAAAACAAGCAATATGCAACTAATTGCTCGCTGAAGTCGGGCTGCCTGCTGGATATTTTCCTGCTTTTTCTCTAAGTAAAATGTACTTATGGGTAAGTTTGCCCTGAAAATTTCCCAGACAGGCATATCCCCATATGTTGGAACTAAGTCAGGCTACTAGCTGCTCCAAGGTCGCTTTAACTAAAAGAAGATGCCACACTTCTCTTTTATTGTGAGTCATGGGCTTCCCTAGATATGCTAGAACAACTGGAATTAGAATCACCATCGTTTCAATTAAGTGCAAGCAATCAGGCAAACTTACATTCTCACAGCATGATTTTAACGCCCCTGTATTGGACAGAGAGGAAATCGGGTCTTAATTATTCCACACGATATCACGAGTTTCGTTATTACAGATTGATTATACTATACTATACTATACTCATAGCTCTGCATTATATTTTTGTAGCATTATATTTATATAGCGTTATATAATATGCTATTTACTTCTTTACAAAAGTATTTGAACCTATTCTTAAACGATGCGTCTAAGTAACGATTAAAAATAGCTCAACGTTGGAAGATTAAGAATTAGGTATGATGTAATTCTCTTTACCTTCCGAAAGTTAAAGGAAAAAATAATAGGAACTCTTCTGTTGGCTCTTTTTGTTTTATTTTTTAAGGATTAAGAAATATCAATTGCTGATTTACAAAAGCATATTTTAAAAAGTTGAAACTATAATGATATGGGTGCAGGTATCTATGTTATAAATAATGAAACTAACCAAAGATTTCAATTATTCATTAAAAAGAATAATTGAATTAGAATATAATATAAATAAAAAGATCGAAAGATAACTTTTAATGGGATTCTTTGAGAATATGATACTACCAAGGTTAAATTTTAGGAAGAGGGGACACAAAAACATAAACAGACAAATTTAATTTCATCGTTTAAAAGGACTGGAAAAATAAAATAAAAATAGATCTATTCTTAAAGCGCGTTTCTTAAAATTGTAAACAATTATTAAAACACTAATTGATTTCTTCTGAATCGACCGATCAATGAACAATAAAGTTATACCACAGGGCAGGCAAGATATATCATCAGATCTATTTTTAAAAAATGAATGAAAATTAATCATGGTTTATTTAAAAAGGAGGATTCAGGAAAATACCGCACACACAATCTCTCTTCACTTAGTTAAAATCTATTAAATGTTGACTAAAATTTTAAGTAAATGGGACCAATAAAAACTTAATACTGTGGTCTAAGAATGGAGTAATCCAAACTTTTTATTTAACTTTTAACCGGACCATAACCTTACTCTTTACTTTGGTAGTATAATAAATTAATCAAAGTGAGTGGAAATAAAAATTGTATCAAATTTTACAGAATAGCATATTAGTAAGGGGATTGTACGATGTTAGAAAATTACCTTTATTAAAATTTTTATCAATTTCACAATAACAAAGAAGCTTGTATTTTTTATTTCATTTTACGACAGTTTTTATTTTATAATTTTATTAATGTTCCTTTCATACCATTAGACATTTTTACCATTATATACTAAAGTAATAAAGAATATTATTGGAAATTGAGCAAAATATCAAATATGTTAACTGTAAAAGAATAATGAATTACCGGAAATTGAAATACGGGTGATTTCGATTATAAACCAAAACCTCTTTTAAAGTTTCTGTAATTATATAATTTAATTTGATAAATATGTGTTTTGCTTATATATAATTATCCCACTACTGCATAAAAACGTTTATTCTATTTCTTAGACATGTTTTTATTTCCTTAAAACGTGATTCTCGCACTATGATTATCACAAGCGGTAATACTCTTTTAGATCAGTTTTTAACAACTTGTTTACTTTCTTAATATGTAACTCTCACAATGAATTGTAAACTCTTCCAAATATACCTTTGTAGTAATTTCTTTAGATACCTAAAGTTTATGATGTTGTTTATAGATAATTCGGCCCAAACATCATGATCGATTGTATATTGGTATCTATCTACCTGTTACTTTACCTTTTGACTACTAACGAGGCGTAAAAATGGGATCCAACTGAAGAAGCTATTTTGGTTTTTTCGTATTGTTTTCTTTATTTCTACCGGAAACAGTTTTCTAAAAATATAGATCTCTGAATATTCAAAAGTGGGTAATTTCGCTTCCATGTTTGCGAAAAGTGGATGAATTGTTAAGTTTAATTTTTCTGCTTTGAAAACTCAGCATTCCGAACTGGTCATGCTTGACCTGTCTTTGGAAAAAGCATCTTTGAAGGAGTTGCTTGATGTTCCAAGTACATCAACACTAAATTAAGAAACCTGAGTACATTGCTCTCAACTTTTCGACTTTAAGCATTTATTCTGGAAACGAAAAGTCATCAACAGGTGGCTATTTAGCTGTTGGATTGGAAACTGCCATTAACTTCATGTCTAAACAAAAGTAACCATTTCCTCTTTGATGTTTACGGTAAGAATACTACTTAAGCTATTATAGTGCTGGTTAGTTCCTCCCGATGAAGAGTTATGCTAAAGCATTAACTGAAGCATACCCGACGTGGTTGAGCTACGGAGCAAGAAGGGCTTACCAAAAAATAAAAATGAGAACGGTGGTAAAACAACAATTGATCTTGTCTATCTCATTCAGTATAAACAGTCGCCAGGACATTTGTGAGAAGGATTTTTTTTTCATCCCCTGAGGTAGAAAAACTTACAACCAAGCCTTTGACTATCAGTCAAGTTTCGGGTTCCCTCGATGATCAACAGAGGTACAACAAGCCACGTAAAGGTAGGTACTGCTTTAATTACAGTACCGAGATTGTTATGGTTAATATTCTTAGACAACTTGGGAAAAGGTAAGTAGGCTTTACTTTTTCTCTTTCATCATTTGCCTTTTATTATTATATAAATCTTTAGCTAAAATCGCATTTTTAATTGAGGTAACTTTAATTTCACTTGCTACAATGATGTTAAAAGAAAACGGTTGATTGTTAATTCGTTCACCAGTTAATTTATTTTTGAATTTTCCAAAAGATTCAATATTAAAATACTAAGTTCAATCTTTTAATAAATGTAATATAATCTTATATTTTATAGAGAATTTACTTTTTCCTTTTTAAAAGATAATCAAACAGAACAATTCAAAATTATTTTGATTTAGCTTTCTAAATATTATCATAAATTCAGTAACATTGTCATTTTTATCTAAAGATGTGAAATCATAAAACAGTTACACTTAATATATCTAATGTTTATTTGTATTTTGTATGAAAATTACTTAATGTTATAATATTTTAATATGACGATAAATATATAATAAGAACTTAATAACTTTTTTGTACTAATAAATTTAAGATTAAAAACGGAGTATATATCTCAGCTTCATTTAAAATTCAATAAAAGGAATTTTTCAATTTTTTAAAATTGAAAATTCCCTTTTCCTCATTTATTTCATCAAAATTTTATTTCATTGGATTTGATTTTTATTTTCAATTGAAAGAATAAAACAAAAAGATTTTTATCTTAAAATTTCTGTTTCAATTTAAGTATTTCAGTAAATGTTTTTTTTTCTTCCTTTTTCTTTAATTACATTTAAAGCTTTAAAAAATCGTGTCCTTTCATATATTTTCCTAGTAATGATTTGAAATTTTGTTTTGAACATTTCAAAATTCCATGAATAAAAAAACTGAATAATTTTTAACTACACTTTCTTGCCTTTTTTGAGAACTCCTTTAATACTTTTAATCAGCCTTAAAAAATAATTTAAAATATTCAAAACTCAAACACAATGGTGAGAAACTTTCTGGAAAGTTAAGGCCACCAAAAAAAAATTAGAAAATCTGCGCAAAACATGTCCAGATACTGTCACTTGCCACATCGATTGTCTTTTATTTAGCATCACCAATCATAAACATTAAGAGCAGTCTGGACACAAACTGATGAGTATTTATCATCATTTACTGCAAGTGGTCAGGTAAGTGAAAAGCTCAGGTAAGTGCTGGAGCGGGGGAGGATTTGCCGAAGATCAAATCTTGTTATAGAGAAAGTAAAAGGGGATTCTATATTCTCGTCCCTCCGAGCATTTTGACCTTGACTGTGACCTCACACTGTTGAGTCACGCTTCAGTGACTGCTTTAACATCGACCACTTTTCGGTCATCTCAAAACAGGCATTCACACAGTTATGGTAGATGGTTTTTTTCCATTGCATCTCTCAGCCAACCCTCTCCACAGTATAGTAGTTCCCCCTTTTATCATTAATTTATAGAGAGAGATAGACAGGTAGATTGGTGTTTTCTTTTCCTCTTCGAACAAGTAGCCATTCCTTTTTCGAGAAATTAATACGCTAACGTAGTAAATTTGTATTTATAAACTTGTTCGCTGCGACTGGGTAAATCGCATCAGGCATTCGCTACTTTCCATTCATTTGAAGTAACTCCTTTTGTACTTCGTTTTGCTGTTATTGTCCAAGAACAAAAAATGTTTTAATTTAATCAATAAGTTCAAGTGTTATTTTGACTGCCCAGTAGAATTTATTTCAACCGTTAGGTATAAAAACTATTTCGATCATTCAGTATGATTTATTTCGATCGTTAGGTCTAAGAATTTTTCCTTCGTGCCATTTTGATGTATCCAGCAAGTTTTGAAATGAGCACACAACCTTACGCATTTTATGAAGAAAGAGTTAATTTTTGTTTTCCTGTTCCTGCAGGTAATTTCATGAGCTTTTTGCTTTCCGATAGAAATAGGATTATTCTTCTCGTTATAAATGAAAAGTTTGATACCCAGTTCGGTTCTAATTTTTTTAATTTACAAAATTGTAGTTAATTAAAAAGATGGTAAGTGGTTAGATGTGATACAGAAAGAGACTTTCTTGACACAAAAAAAATCTGTTTTCAGTATGTTTTCATTTGAAAGTTCAGATAATGAGCTTCGTTGTGACAGATTTGTTGCTGTTGTTTTTCTGGTAAGTATTAAAGTTTCTTTATTTCTTTAGATTACAATACTTAGTAGAAATAACTAATATTTATTTATAATTCTTATGTAAACTGTTGTTGATAATATATATTCTAAGAGAAATAGTAGTCTTTTAAAATTGTGCCGTTAAGAAAGGAAAATTAAATTAAATATAGCAATATTTCTTTGAAGTTTCTTTTTAATTAATGCAGCAAAATACGAAAAGTTAAAATTTGAGTGTTTCTGTACATTTCACTTGCTAAAAGCTTTTTAATTTCGAAATTTGATGTCATAGGCATTTTCTGTGAAAACATGATTAATATCGGGCTAAATCTGCTTCAAGTATGTTTGAAAACTCACAAAAAGCGATAAAAGCTGTTTGTTTATTTTGAGAATAAGTTTGTATAAGTTTCAAATCATTCAATAGTTATTATACTAAAACATTCTAGAAATAGTCCTAATGCAATGATTTGTTGGTGTATGATCTAAAAGTTAAAGGTAAGTGACTTTCGTTTTCACTGCGAGAATAAATATGATACGGGTTTTTATATTTAAAAAATTATGCATCATGTTTGCTGATCTCAAAAGTAAGAAATGATTAACTTTTTTCATTACAATAATTCCATGGCATAAAAAATTGTGTGGATAACCTAAGAGAGGTAGGAACAGTCAGTTATTTAATTAAATATTTGCTAAATTTCTTAACTTGTTACTTAATGTTTTATCAGAAATGGATTACCTTTCTAAAGGTGAGCAAATTCAGGATTTCATTTAGTGATTAGAGAAATTTGTAATCATTTGTGGATTACCTAATTGAAGGTAAGCAAAAATAACGAAATCTTAAGAAGCATTTGTCTATATTTGCCAGACTTGTCATATTTTCATAAACTGGAATCTCTTTTATAAATGTTTAAATAGTTGCTGCATTTAGGTTATGATTAGGAATGTCGACTACTGCGTTCAGCCTCCGATAAAAACTGAGAGTATGCTTCGTGTTATAATGTTAGAAAATGCGTTCGTTCTTTAATTTTAGCACGTAAAGTAAGATAATACCTGTTTAACAAGTATCACACATTTTTCAAGACTGAGGGTTCAGGTTTTACAAGAGTTTCCCAAGAAATGACTCACTATTTTTGGTTCACTAGTATTTAATGCATTATGAAACAAAGTGAGAAAGTTGATTTGTGTATCAGGTTTTTGTTCATAAAAAATGCCACTGAAAAAATAACGTTTTATTTATTTTGACGTTGTTTCTGATTCCTCAAATATCGAGAATTTTTTATCTTTGAATGCGCTTTTAAAAACACATTAATAAATAAAAACTTTTAACCCAGACTGACGAATTATCGATGCTTTCGTATTTAACTTCAAGTTAATTTCTTAATGGCTGATTACTGTCTCCATTTTTTTAACAAATTTTTTTTATTTTGATTGCTAGATGTTTAGGAAAATTCCGAAAAATACGAACAATATATGGTGTGACCTATTTAAGTATTCGTCGCATGGACATAACATCAAAATTGTGAGTGAACTTTTGACCTAACTGGAGTTTGTTTTCAAAGAATCATCCGAGTTTACGAATAAACATATACCTAACGTCATCCTCAGAGTTTTAAAAATTGGTCCGTTTCTGCGGCTATAAATCATATTTTACTGGAGCTCAAAATATAGAGGTAGTCGTAAAATCCTAAAACATTTGAAGTAGAAAAAAGAAGGGGGGGGGAGCAACTTTCATGACGAAACAATTGGCACGGAGTGTAGTTGTTAGATAAATTATTAGTATGACAGGCACCTATTGTTTCCTCGTTGAATGGTTGAATATTTTAGTACCAACCTGCAAAAAAATTCCAAGATCATTGGATCTATCCTATGGCTATCTGAAAGCCCCATTGAATGCGTCATTATGTCCAACAATAAAATACAGTTGCTGGTATATACAGATGTCTGTTAAAATTAATGAGAAATTCATTCACCACGTTGGACAACATCTACAATATGCTCCTGTACATTTATTTTTAAAATTGGAAACTGAATTTTATACCAAACAATGAAATAAGACTTTACATCAATGTATATTTTTCTCCCTTTGTTTATTGATAAATATTGTTATGAGATTTCCTTCTCCTGAGGTAAGGTATTACGCTTGGAGTTAAAAGAAAAATTCAACAATCGATTGTTTTATTCGGAAAGAAATTTACCTCAAATAGCGCGTATTTAACTTTTTACACACCTATCTAGTTTCTGGATTAAATGCCGAATCATCAGATTTAACACAGGTTTGTAACTATATAATTTGAAAATTATTTTAACAATAACTACCATTCTTGTTGCATGCAGTTTGTAAAATATTGATTATAACCTAAATTAGAAAAATGTTTCGTTATATATATATATATAATTTTATGAGTTTTGTAAAAGCCATAGCTGATAAAGTTCATGAATTTAGCGTTTTAAACATGAAAGAATCGGCATATTAGTTCATCATTTTAGCGAAATGTGAAGATTTATTTATTTTTGAAGTTAACTCCTTAAATCGTTTTCATTACTATTTATTACATTCATTACTACTTTGTAATTCATTAAAATTCATTCAACACGTCTTAAAAGAACAAATGCAAATAAGAATTATACATTTTCATTTCCTTCAATAAAGCAATATCACTTTTTGATTACAAATTTATAAAACATCACTCTTCAGAAATCAAGTATGACGTGTTGAATTACAAATGCGTCGATGAATGCTTCATTTGCGTTTTGAAAATCCATTCCACACGCATTTCTTCAAACTCAGGCAACAAAAACGAGGGAATTAAGGTCAGCAATTGTTTAAGTTTCTCAAAATGGATTAAATTCTAAACAGGTTAATTCAGCTTAGCCTTTCATAGGTAACACAGAAAGACTGATACATGTGTCATAAGAGCGAAAAACAGGCATCATTTCCGTCCTGTTACAGATAAGCAAAAAAGAATTAAAGCTAAACCGATGAGAATTTCCTTAATATAATCAAGTCATCAGTTCAGTTTTTTTTTTATCAAATAATATTTTGTACTTTATCATTGCTTCCTCTTTGGAAATGATATTCTATATTTGGTTTTCGAAAAAATGCTCAGGTCAAAGACATTCCGCGTATGAGATGATCGTTGCGCGTAGAATAGAATAGTGATATTGAAAAATAAAAAGCGCAAATTTAATCGATTACCATAATTTTCGATCGAACTATAAGTAGGACAAGAAACGGAAATGCGTTCAGGTGACATACATTTCCGAAAACTTCAGTACAATACAACTTCGAATGCGATCTAGATCATAAATGCAAAGAAAAATGCATTTTTAAATCTACAACTTATGACATCAGCAGAGTTCGTGAAATTTATTTGAATACAATCCGCGCTACCCGTAGGATGAAGTGTTTTACAGAAGAAAAGTTGAATTGACCCTCATCTCGAAGGTAACCTTTCAAGTTCCTTTCTCCTGTATTATCCACTCATTTATTTCATGCTCATATGATTAATTTAGTTCCTATTTCCTTTTCAGTGCAGATTTAATGCAAATTTCCTCACCTTACAATATTGAATTCACTTTAATCTGTTTCGAACTTCTGAAAAAGTCTAATATTCAGCTTCATAAAAATCATTAAATATAAAATCTTTCAATGTCTTCTCCAAAAAACATAATTCGATTCAGCATGGTAAAATATATTCCTCTCAAAAATTTTTCAATTATTCAAAATTACAACGACGTTTGTTTTAAAAAAATTAGTGAAAATCTAATAGTAAATCTGTTTATTCATTAGGTCATATTTTTTTCATAAATAATTTCAATAACAACCTGTTTCTACATAAAGAGAACACGGTCAGGGGAATTTTCATAATACAAAGATTGCATTTGCTGAATTTTTCTTTCTTAACAAAAATAAAAAAAAATCTTTCGTATTTTAAATGGTTTATTAAGCATTTTTCTTGAATGTCACAAAATCAGATTTTTATATACTTTGTATTAAGCTGAAAAATACTAAAATAGACGAACCTGAAACTAAAACTCTAGGTAACTGTTTTCTTATGCACATCTTGGGCTTGCAAAATAATTTAGAAATTCCCCTACACCAGTTACATTTCGCATTGCATAATTTATTTAGAGTTTGATATTTATCAAATCAGAAGCAGAAAAGGTATGTAATGATTGCATATTCTCAGGTTGGTTAACATTCAAAGTTTATCGACCTACCACGCTTCGTAGTTTCTGACTGGACCCAAAAGAAATTTCCAATGCATATCAGGCCAGTCCGACTATTCCTGGTGTCAACTAACAATGAAGCGGGTGAACGATTTAGGAACTTATCAAGAGTTTGTTGTACCTGCAGTACGCTCTAGTTTTTATTTATTTGTTTTCCTTCCCTTCACACTCTTCAGAAGTTTTCAACCGCGAACGACAAACGCATAATCAGTTCGTCATTCTTAAAATGTTGCCACTTCTGCCCGGCTTCGTTACTTTTCGTAATCCCCTAACTATTTTCGAATTAAAAAAATAGTAGGCATAAAAAAAAAGGAACCGGCAAAAACTTGAGTCGTTATGGTTCGCTACCCTCTGTGCCAGAGAAAAAGATCCAGTCTCTATCCTTCAAAATGAGTGGTGAAGAGCACTTACCTGAATCATCATTACAAGTGAAGCAAGCACTTGAGGGGAGGGGACGTTGCAAAGCGCACTCTAGCGAATCGCAAATCAAACAGCGCAACAACAACAACAACAATCGAAAAAAAAAAGGATTGGAAGAGGCAAAAAAAGAAATAAAGCCAGCAAAAAATCCCCCCCCCCCCCCCCCCCCATCCAAAAAGGAGGACTCCCAACAGCATTTTTCTGTTACGTGACAGTTGTTAAGACTGTCGGTTTTTGTGGCCTTCCTTGGAAAAAGACTGTTCAGTGGAGGGTGGTTCCTGGCATCACAGGCAGTCAACCCAAACCGTGGGGAAAAAGTGAGCGTGCTCTGCCGCCCAGAACCGAGCTGGAACCCGCCGCCAAAGCTACCTGCAACTCCACGGCGAAAGGTTGGCCGTGAAACCCCGTGCGGGATGGCCAGAAGGATTCTCTGGGTCGAAGAACCCCAAATCTCCGTTCCGCTCGTTTTCCCATCTTTTAAGAAGCTCCAGTGCCAGAAGGCAAGACAGCGCCTCGGGGAAGCAGTTCTAAAAGAGAACTGATCAGGTTAGTGAGCAGTTATTTTACCTTCGCTCTCTCCCTTCAGCACACAGGTGGATTGGCGGCTGCTTCTGCAACAAGGTTGCCGCGTGCTCGCCAGCAGCTTTGGCGGCACCGACTTTGATTTACCATTGCTCGCCCTTCCTTCATCATCTAGATCTTTTCGCGACTTTAATATCATTCTTTGCTTAAGAAAGAGATAGCCTTTATTTATCTTACCTGCCGCAATACCTGCCTTATAGAGCAGCGCATGTGTTAGCCGTTATTCACTTCCCCTTGAACAGTAGTCTCGCTTGTGCCTGTTAAGTGTGTTTGTTTAATTTCAGCTCCTCACCTCTACTAGAATTAATACAGTCTAGAATTTGTTTGTAGTTCTTATTAATGCACTCAAATTCAACTACTATAACTCCTTTCTAACTATATTATTTATAATTTATCATCTGTTTTGGTTTCGCTGTTGAAAGATGTCTTCGCTAATACAAGCGGTAGCACATTGGTTTCATTTAGCAGTTTTATTTTTCAATTTGTCATAATCTAAAAAGCAAGCCTGACTCTAAAAGGCTCAAATATGGCTTTTGCTTCATTCAATTTATGATGTATACCGAGAGTTATTGTTAACTATTAACTTATGATTCATTATTTACATTAAGCTTAGAAACTCTTCTTGCGTAAACTTTTTCTTTTAATTCTTTTATTCAACGTTAGCACGCTGGAATCGTGAAGCGGTAACTTTCTAGGGCTCGACCATGAATCACTTACTTTCCATTGTCTAACTTGAAATGTTGAGTAATATCCGTATATTGATTGCATCCTTTCTAATGAATCCTTTCCCCCCGGACTATGTTGCGTTGCTGGAGGCTTAAAGATTCATGATTCTTTTATTCTGAAAAGCGCCTCAACAGAAACGCTTTTTACCGAAAAGAGAAACTTGGATTTACTATTCAGTTTCTATATTGTTGGTTCAAGTGAAGACTGGAAACTGTTTATTTTTTAAAAATATCAGACGCTTATTCTCTCATTACTTTCTGGCTCATATATTTCATATTTTGGTATTTTCAATTCTTTCAATTTCTAGATTTTTCTTACGGTTATGTTTTTCCCTAATTTGTTGCTTTATCTTTAGTTTTGAAAATAAGTATAAAGTCAAAATTTACATCTCCAATATTTTTATTTTCATATCATATTTTATGTATTTAGCTGTTTTCTTCGAAGTAAGAGTTTAGTTTGAGTTAATATATTTTATTAAATGTATTAAAAACTTCAGTAAATTTTAAAATAGCCTTCTTGTGGAATGCCTTCCTGCATGTTCGAGGGTGTTTTTTTTTTTTATCTCCTTTAAATATCTGGTATTTGTGACAACTGTAGTATCTTATTTAAAGATCAGGCTCCGTATTCATTCTCGAACTTTCAGCTTTTTGCCATGGATTTGCGGCTATTTTCTGTGTTCAGCTCCAGATAACTCTATTGAAGGAAAATAATCTTCTTAAGTCGTCAAACGAACCATTAAACGTAGAACAGCAACATTCCCAACTGGTTTTAAGCCTGTCATTCTGATGGGAAAAGAAAACAGAACTTGGAGTCTACCAATAAATTTACCCTACAAGTGATGACTTCTACTTCATCTTCTCAGTTTACTTCTAATGGCACTGGAAGAATTCACGGATTACGTTTGAGCTCCGTGGTTTCTCCTGTGCTATAAGAAGTGGACTGAAAATTCTTCAAAGGATTTGTGACAGAAGCTTTTCTGAAGGATACCGAAGAAGTCAGTTGCGGAATCAAACGGAAAATTTGTGAAATGAACTGGACATTCGACTGCCACCTACTGAAAACAAGTAGTTAATCAAAAATGAAGAACTTCAGCAAGGACCAATAACAATATTGTTTAAAACAATATAGTTAGGATTGGACCATATCGCAGGATATCGTGTGAAATGTTGTCAACATTGCTACCTACAGAAACAGTTCGCTATACAGCAACGTCTAAAGTTCATCAGTTTTCAACCGCACCAGTTTTCAACGTTTTTATATCTTGTGCGGTTAGAATATGAGCTTATTATGCTTATGGTTAAGAGAGAAGTTGAGGTTGTGAAGCTGAGAAGAATTTCGAAAACTAAGTTCTTCTACTGTTTCAGAATTCAAGAAGTGTCACAAGCTCTTAGCATGAATTCAAGGCATTCCAAAGAAATCGTTAAAAAGGAAGTTTATTTATTTACTTTTGTCCTGAAAAATTCCGTCCCCATTTTTTTTTTTTTTTTTTGGTTCTTTCAAGCTTTCTTGGGAACTACAATTTATCAAGACACTTTTCTGTGGTTTAGGAGATTTATATTTTCAGAAACATTAGCTGTCGTTTAGTTTTCTCTGGCTGATTTTTTTAAAAAAATCCTTATTTTGAATTTTCTGGTATGCATATTGAATTGCTTAGATTTCAGTTATAGTTAATGAACATATAATTGAGACTTTCCAAAAAAAATTCTGTCTTGATAATGCAGAAAAGGTGGCTAAATCTATGTGGCAATACTTTTAAAAAGTTACCCACGTATTTAAATTGTGAATAAGTATCATCAAATGTAACAATAAAAAAAATCTAAGTAGTTTACTAGCTGAAAAATGTCGCAGCAACTTATTTTATTCTTTGATTGGGAACAACAAAATAATTTTATTTTACTGAAGGCTCGTGCGTATCTCTGTCCATTGTTTCAATCATATATGATTTTTTATGTTGTTCTTATATAATAACTAAAACCACTAAAAATTTCTTTTCCTTAACTTCAATTCTGCAGAAACATCTTCGTAGGGAATGGATAGCTACAGTAAATAAAAATTTGTAAGTCAGTGAAAAAACAACAAAAAGCACTCCTACGCTGTTTATTTTATACACATTTCAGTAAAACAAGTTTTTAAAAACATTATAAGGTAATCGTTTTCATTCTTGTGATTTGTTTAGATTATTTCTTTTCAGTTTTTGAATGAATGTAACAAAACAAATTAAAGATAACTCTTTAAAGTTGCACAGTTTTATAAATTTCTAAAATTCATTTAAAAGTCTATAAAACTTTGCAATTACAAGTACGAGTTGTCAAAAGATAGTCACAGAAAATATTTCTATTTAACACACGTATTCTGAAACGTTAAATTGATAAAACTAGCCTCTCTTCACTTCATTTTGTTGTCATATCTTATTATAATTTTTCTATGGTTACATTAATCGCATCTCTAGTTTTAATTCATTGCTCCTTTTTCTATTTTTAACAAACAAATTATGCGTAAAACACGCATTAGAATGTTTCAGTATTAACTTGTATGGGACCAATAACTACTTGAAAAAATATTTATTTTAAATGCAATATATAATACTGATAATTATATGCATATCTCAAAAGCTTTTTATATTTGTGACACATTATTTTAAAGTACAAGCTATTTTTCGCTTGCAATGCTAAAATAAACCTTGTAACATAATTTTATAAATTGAGTAGATTCCATATCACTTCAAATTTAGAAGTGGGTTTAAAATGCAGAAAATAAACTCTGATTCTTATTAAAAAAAGACAAAACGAACATTCAAAAATCTTCAGTTACTTAGTGTTTAGGCTAATAACTACAAAAACTTAAATTTTTCCATGCTTATTTATAGCTGTTCTTTTCGAATACATATATTGAAGTCTAGGAACATATTTATGAAATATTTCAACATAATTTATTTATATGGAAAACAACACTTTGCTTTTAAAACTTTACTTTATAGAACAACAAACACTCCCAATAATATAAAACGAAATTTTCCCAGTACACTTTTAAAAAACCTGTTCCTTTTGGAAACATACCCCTTTACGTCTAAAGATCGCGAGATTCAAAAATAAAAAAAAATAAAAACATTCGTCTGATGTACAGAAACCGTCAATTCCAGCCTTCTCGACGAATAAAAATTCTAAATTTCCTGAAAGTCGGAATCCCGGAATTTCATTGGGTCAGTCATATCGATCAGGTCACGTGAGGCCTAAAATACTTTGGGACGGAACATCAGAGATTAAAGAACCGTTCGATCTAAACTCATGTGGAAAAAAAATTTCAACGAAAGAATTAATGCCAGGAAGACTATAAAGAAAGTAAATAAAAAAATTCAGCGAAATAGGGTGTGCCCGCTGGACTCCTCTCTCTCTCTTCCCCTACCCCCACCTTTTACACGCGAAACACCTGCCCCGGACGTAATATCGATTTGCGCAGATCTTTTTCGAGAAATGTCCCGATATTTGTGTGACACGTATGTGAAAGATTACACCTTTTTTTTAAAACAAAAGCCCCGATTTTCTCCCCTTGAAATATATAGGTAATTTTTTTTCATTATTTATATAACTCGACTTTTTCGCTTTTGGAGTAATTTTGTGCCATTATAACCCCGTAGAAAAGTGAATTATGGTTCGATTTTGGTAATTGTCAGTAGGTTATAAATTAAGCATGAAATTACATTCCACGTAAGTGAACATTGGGACAGAGAGGATTGGGACTTTTCAGTGGAGCTATGTCGCTAAAGGTCTTTTAAAGATATCCGGATTTGAACTGGTTAAATTTTTTTTAATGCAAAATTCGCCTTGGCAATAATTGGATTTTCTAATTTTGAACAGCATGAATGATTTTATGAAGATGGTAATTATTAACTAATTAAAAATCTTCAAGCTTCGAGAATTTTAACTTAATATTTAAATAATTCGTTGCATAATTTTCTTCAAATTTATATCTGGGAAATTAAAAATTTTAAAATGTGCTTTATTAAAATTTTTAAAGCATTCAGTAAATATTGAGACCTGCATTGAAACTTCTTTGAAGCAAGAATACAACAATTCAAAACAAATTACAAAATGTAATAATTCGATGAGAGCAAAACTCTTCCAATGTGTACTTTGTGTTCAATAATTTGGAATTACTTACCTTCTTCTTAATATTATTCAAACTTTACTCAATAATTTGATTGAATTTCAATAGTAAACTAGTTTCGGTTATTATTATGATAATTATTGAGTTGTTAATACATTTAAACAATTGCATTCAAAGGCATAAAACAGAAAGTTAACAATAGAACTTATTGTTCCACTTTAATTATAATGTGAAAATAACTGATTTTTGATTTCAGTATTATTTAACACAAAAATCATGAATTTCATTTTCTAAATAAAAACTGTAATATGTTTGAAAACAAAAATACAGACTCTTATCTAACACAAACATTATGACTTTTATTTTCTAAATAAAAACTGTATATATTTGAGAACAAAAATACAGCCTCTTTTTCCTCGTTTCCAGTAAAATTTATTCAACTAAATTGATGGAAATATATAATTTTTAATTCGTCTTGACAACATAGCTTTCAAAGGGCCATAACATTTTACAACAAAAATGTTTTTACATGACTAGAAAGGCCACATTTCATAAATATCTCAGACTTTATTTATAAAATATCTCAGACTATATTTATAAAATATCTCAGACTATATTTATAAAATATCTCAGACTATATTTATAAAATATCTCAGACTATATTTATAAAATATCTCAGACTAATGACATTGATTTCAACTGTAAACACAAATTATTTCCTTTATTTGATGAAACAACGCGATATGATTTCATTGTAACAACAAACGAATCCTTGGCATTTATTGGTATTCATGTGGATATTAAAGTAGAGCATGATTCGTTTTTCAATATTTTGGTATAAATGGCATTATCATCGTGAGATTATCTTAATGAATGATAGCTCAGATTCAAAATGCGCGACAGGAAATTGTCACTCAATTAGATAATAGTGCTAACTAAATCAGAACAATCCACCAAATTAAGCAAGAGAAAGTACAAAAAATAAGAGATAAAAATGTTAACTTCAAAATAAAAATTTGTAATATTAGCTAGAAATTTACGTAGAAAGATACTTGACTGCATTATAGTCGAGCACTGACTTCGCTATATTAAGGAATTTAAAAACAAACAAAAAAGCATTGTTTAATCTTAACTAAACTTATTTAAACAAACAAGAGTTTTAAAATTCAAACATCAAAACACCTACACGAATGAAAATAAATATTTTTCTTCAACTTTTGTTATTTATAATCCTGTAATATGCTTACAATATGATCGGAAGAATTTATGGGAAGGGGGAGAAATGAACTATCTGAAGGAAAATTTTACGAACAATTTTCAAAATAAATTGGATATTATTACTAATAAGTTTTTTCTTTTTAATTTCGAATATTGCCAAAGGATATTATATAGTGTTATTGGAATAAAATCGTTTAAAAAAATCTCAGTGCATCAGCTCATTACTGAACTGAAAGCTATATTTCACTTTTAAACGTTATGTTCAAAAATTTGTACTTCTTACATTCTCGAGTTTTAAATTAAATATAAATTTGTTTAATCCCTTAAAAATTCGTTCTAAATGAAATATAAAATATCGTATTTTTTTCAATGAATTAGTGTTATCAATTTCAGTACATTTCATGGAAAAAAACATATTTTCAAATTTATTAATTAAATAATTCAATCATTTTAAAGACTTTCATAACAAATGAAAAATGAAAGTAAAAATAAATGCTTAAGCTTTTTTATTTAATTAATCGTTATGAAATTCTTTTGCTAAATTTTGGAAAATAGAAGACTGATATTTTTAATCATTTTTAATTCAGCACAAATATATTGGACTGTGCTACAATCATATTTTGAGTAGGTATAATCGTATTTCCCAAAAATATTTTCAAAATCAAATTAAGAATTTCAATTTATTAATCTAAAATAAACTAAAAATGTTCGATTTATTTCTAGAATCATTTATATATTTATTACTAAAGGAAAGAACTCCGATATTTTTAAAAACTATAAAAGATACATAAAATGGCAACACCAACATCAAAAAATGGGACTCCAACAGTTATCCTAGACATAAGTATGCGAAAGTACATAGTCTTATTAAATATATTAATAGTGTGGATATTCACAGATCTCTTTAAAAGAGAAGTTATAATTTTGAAAATAGAGTGTGGTTGATGACTTTTTTAAACTAATGCTTAAAAAGTTTGTCGTAAAAGTTATATTAATATTAGAAAGCTTTTTTTAGAAGAAATAAACTTTAAACATTTATGCGGAAGAAAGTTCTAATAAATGGTAATTGTTCTTTAGAGGAAGTTATTTACATTGCAACACACAGAATCAGGATATTACCCAACAATTTGCTAAATCGAATCCTTCAATATCTTTCGTTATATTCATAGATTTAAATAAGCACACAAAAAACTGAAAATTAATTCCTTTGTTCAATAATAAATCCATAAAACTCGCATCGATTTACAATACCCAATATTTACTCTGGTGTTTTTCGTTTTTTTTTTTCTAATTATCTTGCATAATTGAGAAACTTGGAGATGACTCTTCATTGTTTATAGGCAATGAATTCTTAAACAAAAGAATGAAGAAATGCGATAATAGGATTTACTTGAAACATTTCGCAATCTTTTCCTACCTGCAATCTTATTCTTTTCAGTTCTGAAGTCAGGAAACGGAACTGCATTGCCAATTTTCATTTTATACCGAACTTGCGCAAGTACAAATATTTTAAAAACTGTTAACAAAGAAATGTGAAAATAGACCCTGATATATAAAGTTGAATGGAAAATACTTTTCTCCCTGATTACGACACATTAATCGCAAACATTTTTCCTAGAAATCGATTTTAATAATAATAAAAAAAATGTATAGCACTTTCGAATGGCTTCCTCACCAGTGCTTTTTTTTATCGCCATTCCAGCAAATGAAACTTTGAATGATACTAAATGAGGAAAATTCCGTGAAGTATTTGCATATATATTTTTTTTCCCCTAAATGAATCGAGTACTCCTATGGCGATGACGATGCAGACATTTTAAAATTTCGCACTTCCGCATATGTGAGTCGAAACAGTTTTATAACACCGAAAGCCCAAATGGAAAATAAACACATATGAGCAACATTGCGCGTCTGGATTTTTGTTTAAGAGGATCGAATACCTATCTTTTGAGGAAAATGATAGTGTGAACTAAGGCAGATGCGAGAAGAAATAACGTGACAGAAAAAAAAAAGCCCGAGTAATAGCAGTAATAAAGAGAGGAAAAGAAAAAAAAACATAAAAGTATAATAATCATAATACATAAAATGAAAAAGGAACCTCAGGATCTTGGCGCCCAATGACTAAACCCTGCTATTACCTGTTCGGTGCGCAGGCGCAGATGAGAACCCGAACTACGAAACAATGTAGTGTACGTCACAAGCATCGAGATAAACCGTATCCGCAGTCGGAAGGTTTGCTTGGAGAATCGTCATTGGGCTACGCAGCTTGTGGTCTTCCTGCGCGTGAATTCTCGGTTCAAACCTTCAACTTGCTGGAAAGGTGAGCTTTTTGGTCGATAACACTCTCTCTCAACGATTTTTAGCTCGAACCAATTAGTGTTTGTTCTGCTGTCGATGAGGAAAGTTTGAGGTGTTCGTCCAATATATTGAGAAGGAAAATCGTAATTTTTTATTTCTGCTGGTTTCGTAAGAGGAAAGCCATGCGAGCCGGTTTCTCTCATTAAACAACGGAAATCGCTGTCGTATCTTTCAGCGTAAGTATTTTGTATGATTATTTCTAGGTGGATATTTTTAAAATCTTCGTTGCATTTTTGTGTTTTAGTGTGTTTTTGGTTGATCTTCACTCTGCCGGTTTACATAAAATAACTTCATTTGTGCGATTTATATTTGTCTGCTTTGTTTTTAAAGTAGTTTATTTTTATATATAAAAATTATTAGTTATTTTGAGAATAGATTTCAATTAACTGTTTAACTTGAAACCCCACTAGAATTAAAAAGGTCTCCAAGTATGCATTAAAATCTGCGCATGTCTTTTGAGCGCTTGCGTGAAGAGTTGAGTAGAGTTGCAGTCCTGTGAAAGTTATTAGTTGAAGTTTTAGAGTAAAATGATCGTTTTAATAACATTCTTTGCAGTGTTTTGAGTTGTTATTTTTAGTTTATTTCATATAAATAAAATCCGGGTAACATAAAGTTTCGACGAAATTTCAAATCACCGGTAGTCGCTACAAAACGCTGTGAAAAAAATGATGCGCATTGATTTTCATATTTCGAGGAATTTGTTGTTTATCGTATACCTGATGATATACATTAATAATGACACATCCTTGATTAAGTTGCTACAAATCGATCCATTCGTTCGCGTGTTTTTTTCTAAAGAGTAGATTTCGTAAAGTAAAGAGAAAATACGGCACTGGATAAATATTGAATCTCGTTTCCCGAGATATCTCTTGGACATGACAATTCAGTTGTGCAGCAAGCGAAGGGGGTGGAGCTTAAAAATGTCGTTAAAGGTGCCGTTTGTTAGGATTCGCTCGCTTGCTTTCCGTTTTCGTGTATTTTCGCTATCATTAAGTCCGTGAGTTATTAAGGAAAATAACGTTCAACAATTTATTAACTGCGATAAATATTTATTAAAAAAAATTTTTGAAATGTTTTTTTTTCATGGGCAGAAAATATTCAGATTTAAGGAGTAAGAAGAAAAAAATCGAGAAAAAATAGAATGTAAGTAATGTGCAAAATCAAACGAATATTATATTTGTAAAAAAATTAGGTGAAATGTTATAATTTATATTAGAAACTTTCTTACATTATTTAAGTATTAATACATAAAATGTTTATGTTCTTATTAAAAATCTTGTTTAAATTGTACAGTATCAGCAAATTGTTTGGAATAGAATTCCTATTAACGAATATTTATGTTTTTTCTTTTTCGTGAAAAGATATTGACTTCAGGATATAGCACTGATTTGCTAGGGGAAGAGATATTCCTAAAGTTGTGATAATAGAAATAGCAGATGATTTTAAATAATAAATATGCAAATATTAATATAAAAATTGTAAATTTTATGTCCAAAATCCTTAGCTATTTATTAGATTATTAATAAAAAATCAAAACTATAAGATGGAGTTATTCTTTTATCTGTGCATGAAGCTTTTGTGTTCACATTCGTATTTTGACATAACCTGCATTTTTTAAACGGAAGAATATGAAATCATTTCATCTTTTCCTCAAAACATAATAATCTATCTCGAACAGTTCGCGACTCATGGCAATGAAAACTCATAATTTATTCCGTGGGCTTTTCCTGCAAATGGACCTCTAAGGCAAAGAGTGACTCATTAGAATCACGAGCGTGTTGGAGCTCCACCCAATAATTGACGTTACTCAAAATTGTAATTGGCGCGCTTTCTCTACCTGATGATGATGTAGGTATCGCTGTTTTGGAACTTTTTTGAAACTCTCCAAGGAGAAAGCTGCTTTGAAAAGTAAAAATTTTTCTAACTTCACCTGGAATTATTTAAAAGTACTTTCTTTCCTCAAAACTCATACGAATAATATGATTATTCATATATATTATTCATATGATTATAATATACAATAGTGGAAGTGAAATGTTTATTGATTAAAAAATAGTGTAGTTAACAATTGTTCTATTCCCCCACCCACTTTAAAATTTCGGTTAGCTATTAAACTAAATTTTATCCCAAAGTTGATGCACAAGTTTATTTTGCTTAGAATACAAAAATAAAAGAAGTAACCCGAGATATAATTTTTTCTCGAAATCGTTCTATCTTTATAATACATATAAACTTATAGTTTGAACTATCAACAATACACTTTCTGTCATTTATTTTCTTTGTAAAAAAACGAAGCCAATTTCACATCAATTAGACGCACAAATGATGAATTCATAAAAATTTCTTTTACTCTTAGATTGAGTATAAAATTATCAACGTCTTTAATTCATAGACTTCAGCATTATTCACGAATATGACATTGTTGAATAGTCTAATATTTTTAAAAAATATCTAAAGTTTATTTTTTACGTGAAATTGAAATTTTACCAGAAGTTAATGTTTTACTGAGAGCATTAATTTAGCTTTCAAAGTATTGCTGTAAAGGTTTAACTCTTGAGAAATTCGCAATTCAAAAGTTTTATTTTGGAGCTCTTATTATCGTTTTGAAGTCCCTGGGCTCTCCCGTTTATTGCACTTACCTAGTTAAAGTTGATTTTAGCAACCAAAGCGATACTATTTTCTATAGTTTCATCTATAATTTTCCAGAAATTATATCCATTAGTCCATTTTATAATAAAAATGCGATATATTTTTCAATTTATATTTTCTTTTATGCATGGAATTTCCTTCGTGTTTTTTTAAGTTACTTATCAGCATTCTGGACTTATAGCAAATATAATTTAAAACAAAGATAGATATTCATTACCTTCAAATAGTATTTATTTTAAAGTTTAAAAGAACAGAGGTGTATATTAATCACAATTTTACAGAGCATAGCTGTTAATTGCTTTTGAGATTCCATCCAGTTTGAAAGAAGATTTTTCCCGTAACCGAACCGTTTTAAATTCTATCACATTATTCATTGATTTGTTTAAATGATTTCATTTAAATGTCAGTAATTTGCTTAATGAAGAAAGAAATTATGGTTTAAATTTTGAATATAACGTAAATTATTTGCTAATATAGTTTATAAGAAATTCAAAAATCTTTTTAAGAAAATATCAGTTATTTTTAAGATAATCTGGAGAAGTTATTTTCGAGCCAGTTAATAATCGTGTGTTTACGAGAAAAATTTCAATTCTGAATATAGTATGCCAATGCATAATATATATATTATCTGATAACTGACGAATTTATAAACTAAAATTTTAGGGGGCAAATCCAAATACAGGGAAAAATACTTGTATATCAATTTAAAAATTACTAGACATTATGTTTCATTCTATTTTATTTCATTTCTTTCTGTATATATTTGATTCAAATTTTAGCATCCGTTTATTATTTTGTATGTCGAAGAAGGAAGCAATTTTTTAAAAAAGTGTAACAGAAAAATATCAGATGAATATCGAAATTAAAATAATTTTTAAAGTTCAATTCCTGAAAAAAATGTATCGAAAACATTGGTTAACAAGTTAAACAAGAAACAAGTTAAAAAATAATTAATAATTGTAGAGTGACAGGCTTAGAATTGTATTCAAGCAAATGAATTCTGGAACTTTAAATAGATTTATATATTCTAGGATATTCACCATCTAGTCCTCACCCAAAATTTTTATATTCTCATTTGTTTATTTTCTCCACTCTTCCATATCTAAGAAAGGAAAAAAATAGGTTTAAATGTAAAAATTATGTTTTCTAAAAAAATTAATATTTTTGGATCAGCTTTTAATGAATTTAAGACAAATATGAAATGTTTTAGATAAAAACACTTTTTCTCAATATTAAACGAATATAGGAATCGGGCTCTTTCAAACCTTTTGTGATAGCATTTCTCATGGTTTCTATTCCTCTTTTTCAAAGTTTGTCCCTTTGGATTATTGTTATCGATGGATCACAGCTTCTGGCGACATTCACAATGTAATCCATTTTAAAAACTAATCATTTCAACAGTTTCTAGTAAGTAAATTTTGTTCTAATAATGAATATTTTTATGGATACCAGAAGCAATTCCAAGTTATTAACTTAAATTTCAATTTTGGTACTTTAATTTCTTTTGTTCTTCTTCGTTTTGGAAAATTATGACGAAATTTTACTGTTGGTTTCCCCAAAATTAACTATTAAGAAACGGTGGAAATATATAAGAGTGTACAAAAGTCAGTATGTTTTAAACTTTATCGATTTAGTTCAAGTTCATTTAAATACTGTGTTGCAGTTGGTTCAAGTTTAACAACTGTGGTTCTCCAAGAGATAGGAAGCTATTTCCTTTTCTTTTACTTGTCTGGTATAACGTCGAAGCAATGTCCCAGGAAGCCAATGCCGCAATTTCGTTTACAGTAACTTAATGTGCTGGTGACTATTTGGGATGGATGTTTGCTAAACCTGAAAAATCTTTGCTCTCTCCCTTTTTCCCCCCACCGCTGAACTTTCTCCTTCTGGAAAATTTCGAAACACTCAAGACTGTTTAAGAGATATCTCGAAGATTTACCTTGCAACTCAGATTGGCCAAAACAATTTTATGTCCTCAACAGAGGGCAGGTGGATAACTCAGTAGATTGCGTGATTTTCAAAAAACGAAGGCCGTTGAACCTCAGGGCTACATCTGCGTTCCACTGATGCTTCTACGATTGTCAGAATACCCTCATAATCTACCTCTATATTCTTGGCACACGTTGTCGTGCCAGCTGTCAGGTGACGAGTCAGTCTGATTGGCCTACTGCTCTTGTACTGTTTTTGAAAATGATATCGCCTTGGGCGAAAAGTAGCGTCGTACCGGAAGGAAGATACGTCTACCACTCTAATTGCATCCGATTTCTAATACCATCGGAAGACGCAAAGTGGTTGCTAACTATAGGTTTTAGCAATGCCGCTCTGAACCAGTGAAACTAAAGAGTTCCCATTGTCAAGTACTAAAGACTTATAACTTAAAAGGACAAAAAATTTATATTTTCGAAAATAAGTGGAAGCTATACATTTATAATTTCTTAGTTATATTATTTGAATCATGAATTTAAGAAAGACACATGCATCTTTAGTTTATGAAACTGTGATAAATATTTCTAAAACTTGCATGAAATTATAGCTATACTATTTATCAATAGTATTTACTTCCTTAAAGGTGCTTCGATAATTTTTATGTTTACTCTTTGAGTTATGACTGGAAATTCCCGCATACCACAGAAATATTTCAAATAAAATTTATTATGCCTTTTATATTATGCATTTCGCTTGTATAAGGATTCACAGTTGAAGCTTGAAACAAGTACGATTCGCTGTTCGTTTATTTATTTTTTTAATGACTCGAAACTTTCATATGGGGAAAAAAGCAACTTGAAAAACTTGAAAGTAAATCTTCCAGATAAGTCGAAATATTATCGTCGTCCAAGCAGGTTTGGGTTTGTGTGAGGATTTTGGTTTCAGAATTCTATACCAGCACCATGGCTGCTGTGGGGAATAAAAGTAAAAAAATGCATTTGAAAACGATTATGCATTTAATGTTTTCAAATTTTGCTTCATTTACTTTTACTTTTACACCGATCATTTTTCCAATAAATATGAAAATGACATAGAATTTTGATGGATTACAAAGCATAGCTTAAATTTTGATACGTTAATTGTAATAAAGATTCCTGAACATTATTATAAATGAATTATACATGAAAGCACTGGTGATAGTAAAGGTCATCTTAAAGAAAATCAAGCAGAAATTAAGATATTCCCTTATATTTTATCTTCATTTGTATTCGACAGAAGTCAACAATTTATAGTTTATAACTTAATAAATAATGTAATAATTAAGTAAATAAAACTGATCATGTGACTTTCTATCTATTGTCCATTAAGTGAAGATGTAAGATTGTTCATTTAATCCATAAACCATGTAACTACTTAAAACAACTTCTAATAGGTAGTGATTAAAGTATTAACCTTTTTCTGAAGTAGTAATCAATTTTTATTTTCTGTTTGACATGAATAAATTTTCCAAAGAACTTCCTTTTGAGAATTGCTTCATATTTTCCCTAGGATTAAAAGCTATTTTTTCTCATTAGTCTTTTTAAAACAAGCTGTTTCAGTTCTAGCTGAAGGTGAAGTATCACAGTTTGTTTGTTAATTGTTTTTTAATTAATTGTACCCAATTGAAAAATTAATCTGGAGAAAATCGTTACCGATTAAATGATTCAAAGCAGCCTGATAGCGTAATGCAAACATAAGTACATTGGATTTTTGTTTTATAAGAAATTCACAAAATGAAATGCCAGCTTTCAGTAAATTTCCTAAGCTGTATTATCATGTATAAAACTATATGAAGCTTATAATCACAAAATTTATTTATTTATTTCATCTTTTTTATTTTTCTTCTTTCGAATATAACATTTCTTGTTGTTTTCATTTGTATAGGTTATATTTACTTGCTGTGAACAATAATATTTTTTTATCATAACCGTATCAAATTTTATTCATAGTGCAATGACTAAATTTGAGAATAGATTTGCTTATGTTATTTTTTTTTATTCTCATAAAAAGCTTAATTACTTCCATCGCTTACTTTCATCAAATCAGTTTAACAATAATTTTTAAAATTCATAAGTATTAAAATAATAAATTTGATTGTTTTTTTAGTTAAAATTTGCATCTTCCTCTTTTGAAATTCTTAATTTAACACTAGTTGTTAACTAATGACGGCCTTAACTTATTCTTTTTAATACCTAATTACTAATAATCCTGAAATATCCTTTTTTGTGTCGTTAAAAATGATTAGCTGCTATTTATTTGATAAAATTGTGATATAATTGATAAATGACGTGATATTAAGGATATGAACTCACTGTTGACTATCTATAAATTATATATTTTAAGAAAAAGACAATCTGTGTGTCTCAGTGGCCAAATTATTTATCTTACACTAATTAGTACGAAATATATTATAGTCATCTATTAATATATTACATTTTGTCCAAATAGGTTTGTAAGACAAATAACTAAAGGGAATTTGCCCGTTTTTAGTGAAAAAATGATAAAATATTCTGGAACCAATCCGCCTTGGAATCTAATAAAAATACATATTTTAGCCCCGTTTAAAAATACACATTTCTTCGGCTCTGTCAAGATTATATTTCATTCTTTCTCGACGCTGCAGAATGTTTCTTCGGAATTTCCACTGAAATGAGATGCATGAGATAGCTAGTCATGCGTTTCAAAAACTAGTCTGCCAGGTGCATTATCATTTCCCCCTTCCTCCTGTTTCATGTACCCTTTTCAAAAACATTGTTTTATTATTGCTTCTCATTCTCAACACTCCCAGACAGACGCTGCAAAATGAAACAACAAAGCCATTGTGACCGAATATTTAATTTAAAAAATAAAACTTTTACAAAAATATTACAAGTCGATAAATCGCTAAATGTACAAATCATCTCTTACTTCCAGCAATAAAGAACTCTTCTTTTAACTCAGTTGACCATTCCTAATTTTCGGGTTTTTTTTTTTCTTTTTTAAATTTGAAAAAAATTCTCTGGAAAAGTTCGAAAATAATGTTAATATTTCAGAGATAGTGTTTCATCAACAGACATTTTGCAGTTGGCGACCTCTGCACATTCTATCAGATATCGGTTATTTCCCTTTTCTATTCATACGGGAAAAGTCATTATCAGGCAGCAGAATGCTTTGTCACAGCTGTACTGTCTTGTTAGACGCGTCTATCTTTTTTGTATATTTACCTATTAGAATTGCCATTGCTACAGATCTGTCGACAAGACATGCCGGGTTCCCTCCATGTGACATATTTAATGTTATCTTATTTGATGGTTTCTCTGAAAGCGGTTGATAAAATTGATGTATATGGCAGCATACACTAACGAGTGATCGTTTCGCCGTACCTTCGAACTTTTTTCTTTACTTTTTTCCCCCCTGTTGTCCGAGTATCTTGATTATATAGCTACTGCATAAAATATCATTTCGCTATGACGCGTTGCGGTAAAAATTGTGGATAGAGGGCGCAGCACTCGTGTATTAGCGACGCATTTGACGTTGCCACGGAAACCAACCAGAATAAACATGAGTTCTAGGAAATAATGAAATGGAATGACTCGAGTGTGTCTGTGAGTTTATGCCGAAACTGTTTGATGTAGGTGCATGAGTTTACATTCATTCATGACGCCAATTGAGTATCTTTTTTAGGTAAAAGCAATTCTTTGAAGAATATAATAATGCAGCAATAACCTAAAACAGGTCAGAATTTTCTTTTGAACTTACCTTTCAGTTTTGATCGAAGTTAACTTCTCTTGTTCTGCTCTTGCTATTACTTAAATGTATTGTTAAAATATTTTAATTTATCTTTACATTTGTGAATATAATTATTTTATAGCTTGATTATCTTTTCCCTGTATTTTTTTTCCACGTTATGATCAATTTTTGCCATTTGTTAGAATTGTGGACTCGTTTCAAAAAATTCTAATGCATGACTTTTTAAAATTTTGTGTGGAAGAATTCATTACTATAAAAGTTATCTTGTCTGATAATTTAAATTATATTTCTGTGTATTCTGATCTTCGTGTTTCCCATAGTTAGAGTAGTTGATCGAGTAATTTGATTTTTAAATTCTTTTCAAGTACATTTTTTTCCCTTCATGGTGATCATTTATTCCGTCTTTCAAAACTAAAGAATTGATTGTGAGTGTACTTTACGTTAGTTAATTATGCTTTTCTTTTAAATTTTAAAGTAACATATTATTCTCTTCCTTGAAAGATGGCTTAAAAATTTTTCTTTCACTCTATATAATATTTCTGAATTGAAAATCTTGTTGTAATCTAGAAGAAATCTTTCATTGTTCTCTACTTTTAGAAAAATTTAAATCGTAATTATATCGTTTACAAATATCGCTTTCTTTCGGGTTTTTTTTTCATATTAAGTTACGATTTGTAGATATTTTCTAATTTTTTATATCCGTAATTCTCTGCAACATGTTTGAGTAAAAAAAATGTAATTTTTATGTGATTACTGATTTAGTAATAATTTGCTTACTATTAAAACATCTCTTATACCGGCAATAAAAATTAAAGGGAAAAACATTATCAGTATAGGATTTTAGGAATAAATTAGTTTTTTTTTTTTGTAGTTCGATTTTTGTACAAACTAATTCCTTAAACTTATTCTGATTCTGAAAAGAAAAAGATATTTATCTGTTCCTTTTCTTTTATAAAGGAAATAAATTTTAAATTAAAGATGCATGTGTTGTCGCTGAAATAAAAATATGAATAGGGAAGCAGTCGATGGAAAATCACTTTTGAAGGACATTAAACAGACGGAAATTCTCTTAGAAACAGCTAATGATTCCTGGAGAATGTAGCGGCGTTCCAAATTTATCCCCGCATTTAAATATCGAACCGCGAACTATTTCTATGGCAACTTGACACCGCTTCGACCATCAAACATTGAAAAGTCCTGAAGACGTCTGCTGAGGGAACAGATTTGGTGCGAAACCTCTTGGAAGCGAAAGGTCAAGACCTTAACCAAATGTAAATGGTACAGTGACCCGAATCTCAATGACTATCAAGGGAAAAGGCGAATAATGCTGAAGAGAAAAATTCGTGACAATCCCAACCAAACAACATTCTTACAATTAGCTCGCACGTGGAGATTATATAGAAAACATGGGCAACTCAGCTATTCCCACTATGTCGCTTTTTATTATTGACTTTACCCTTTGTTTCGTGGAAGACAATAGCATAAGCTTAAGATAGTAGAGATTTTATAGTTCCGGTGTAAAAAATAACTGCACAATACTCTTGGTGATCAAGTTGGAACAATAAGAAAGAGACATTTGCACAGTCGGACAACAGACCCTCCTTCATTTTTCTTTTAGACCTGAAAACCAAGGACAATAGGCGCATGCTATGACATCTTATGATGGACCTTCAAAATGGCCACTAAATCCAACTTGAATTTGAACTCAATGCTGGATACTATCGCATCTCTTGAAACCGGTTTGCATGTCAGTTGCAGATTCGGTCTATTATAGAACAGAGACTGCGAGTATGAGCATTAGCATACAATAGCACGAAAGCAATTTTGTTGAGTGATTTAAGAATAGACTGTTCTCCAACTAACTGTTATCGGAAGTGGCTTCCCGTTTCTGAAGTTGCAGGAAAATTTTGTTTGGAGACATTCACGATTTCGAACTTTTTGTTCATTTGGCTGAAAAAGGATGTCATCTGAAATAATTTTATACCACATAAATGGTTTTAAAAATTTAAATGAAAAGTGCTGAAAAGTTTCTAATATTATTAGGAAATTAAATCCATCTTGTTTAAATCATTGTCTTTCGTGCATATAAGTACACTGGCTATTTTTCGAATTTCATGGTGCTTTTGAATGAAAAATATTGCATTATTTTCATAAGCATTAATGTCCAATGCCATTTTGCAGTATATTATTTAAAGAAAGTCGAGAAAGTTTCTTAATTCAGAGTATTGAATACATTTGACAAGAGCAGGAAACGAGTTTGCCAAATCTGTCTGTTCATCCATGTCTTTCTCAAAAGGTCATTCGCCTGCTTTAAATGAATAGCCAAATTATTTAAAATTGACTTAAAAATGAATCTCGCCTTCCTTTTAGCTACAAAATGAGGATCATCTCTTTATTAAAAGATGTTCATAAATTTGAAAACTGGAATGCGAGTGTGAATAGCATGACAATAAAATTCTTATTAAATTTATATATCGGATCACTGTCGTCTAAAATTGCATTTTCATCTGTATCTTAATTTTAAAATTCAAATGATTTTAATTGAATATAACGGATGAAAATTCTGTCATATTTCTTTCTGTGAAATGTATGATTTTTTTTCTGTGGTAGAAAAATTATGCCACTATATATCAGCAAGATTATCCCTGTTGAATTTCATACCTTGGTTAACCAATTACAGCAAAAAATTTCAGTCTTGTAAACACTTAAAAGGATATAATCCCGACTATTTCACGAAATCTTTTATGAACCTTTGTTTAAATTTGCCATCGAGTGTCAAGTACACATCAGTTCCAAATCACTAAGCAAATCAGCTCCAGAATGCGTTCGAGTGGAATGTTAATACTCAAAGACTAAGCACATTCTTTACTTTTTTCACAGATAAGTTATTTCCGATGAAGGTTTGAAATTCCTGCAAAGATTTCTCCAAATCCAGTCAGCCAGCCATTCATCAGGAACTATGGATGTTCTTTCTTTTCTGTTGTCCTTGGCACTGTAAGAATTCACAGATGGATAATGAATCGTGGATTCTTTAGTGCTAAAGATAAAAGGAAATATTTGCTGCAACATCAGAACCAACTCTACTGAGATTCTTTAGTGCTAAAGATAAAAGGAAATACTTGCTGCAACATCAGGACCAACTCTACTGATTGGAAACCTCCTCTTCTGTTATTTGGCACTGTCACATTTTTGTGTGTCTATAATTCTACAAAAATTGTGATAGTGTCAAGCAACATGAAGAGCGTTGAATCTTCGAAATGAGGTATCAAAAGGCGCCACCTGTCTGGAGCTGACTCACTTCAAAAATTAGTAATGTATTGCAATGTAAAAATTATTTGAGTAATTCTATATACATTAAATGATAAATAGTTTAAATATCATTATAATATATTTTTAAGAATAAAAGATGTATTTTAAATAAATCACATGTCTGATAATAATTAAGGACAAAAAGAAAGAAATGGCATAAAGGATTAATAGAAGTTCTTTTTCTTAATCCTCCGACTGCGTATACCTCTATTTCCGCAGGTTGGAAGCAAGTCTATTTTCTGTTGCATCCTGCAATTTTCACAGGGCCAATGCGTTTAATTAGTACTTTGATAGCGTTGGATTATATTATACTAATAAAATTTTGCATATAAATAACAACTCGCTTGGCTCAACGGTATTTGAACACTTTTGCAAACGTTGCGTCTAAATAGCGATTTTAAAAATATCCGCACTCAGAGGGTTAATTGTGTAGAACTTATAAAATGCAGCACTGTATTCCATTTCGTTCAGATGCATTTTTAAAATTTTATCGTTTGTTTTAAAGTTTCTTTTATGTGAACTAAATGATACTATAAGTAATACAAATATTAGTGTTAGTATATTTTATGTGGATATTATTGAAATCATTTAATATTTAATATATAAATTTCAAATATCTGAGAAGACATAATTTGCTATCTTATTTTTGAATGTACGGCAGATTTGTAGATATAGTTTAAGTAATAATCTTATCTTAAAAGAATTGCATAATCTTATATTTTGGAGAAGTTTACTTGTAATAATTTTGTTTGCTATGAATTCAATTTAAAACGATTTCTTGTTATCTTGTAATGGGAAGCATTATTTTTTTAAAGAATCCTATATACTAATAAGAAATAAGTATTTCATATATTATTCGTTTATTATTTAATTCAATATTCTCATTTCGAAACAGAGAAGCTTGTGTAGAAATATTAACAATTCAGATTATATTATCTTAGCAAGTCTAAAGCTATGCCAACCTTACCGCTGTCATCTGTCATTGATTGTTTTTAAAGTCTTTTTCTTAATATATCAGTTTATAAACTAGATATCGTAGCATATTAAAAATTACTTAGCTTTACATAGTATCATGAAGAATTTAAAAATTTTAGGATTTATATTTTTAAAGTGAATAGAAAAAAGATATTTTTGAAAATTTTATAAATAAAATTAATAAGAAAATGGTTCTAATTCTGAATAAAAACCGTTAAGCGTAAAATAGTAATTGTTTCTTTTCTTATTTGATACTGTGAAAAGGATAAAACAGCTCCTTGGTAGTATCATTAGTTATTTGTAGATATACTTATTGATGCATTTTATTATAGAATCTTGAAAGCCCACTTCAAGGTGACTAAGATTATTGCTACATATGTGGAATTTAATATATCTGAATTTTTAATGGAATTGAATCTATCTGAATTTTTTAGCATAATATCCTCATTTTAGCCATTTCTTAGTTATAACGTTTTAGGATCCAGTTAATCGGAAATCTTCGTAATTGCTCGACATGCGATTATAAACTAATATGTCATTTTTTGAAAACATGTGCGCCATTCATGATTTAACTAATGAACCTCTTCTTCATTTCATCACCTTCCTTGCAACTGAATTGTCCTTGCCTGTGGCGAATCCAGGGGGGCTATGGGGCTGCAGACCCCCAGAGCCAAACCAGAATTCTTGATTTTATTTAAAATCACTATAACTGTTTATTCTTAATTTCCCTTTAAAAAAAATAATAAAAACTGACAACAGTGTTTTCTGGCTTGACAGGCTCGACAATTTTCCTAATCATTCCACTTGTACTTGTAGCGTTGACGCGGTAGAAGACATTTTTTGGCTAGTTATTTCATTGTATTTTTTATTAAATTATCGAAAGTATTTTATTGTTCTTTATGATTCTTATCGTCAGGTGAGTAAAGTCAGTCAAGTTAAAGTGTTTTGGTTTACATAAGCCATGAGGTTTGTCATTCGTCACGACGATACAAAATTTTTATGACCTCAGCCCCTCCCCCCGCGACCCAAATCCTGGATTCGCTACTGGTCCTTGCGACCGCTATAAAGGGACCCAGAGTTTAATTAACGGCCCGTTTTGAAGCAACACGAGGACTATTTTGGACGGACGGACCTCATACTTTTGAACCGCGGTCAGATGACGAGGACGACACCTGACCCCCCTCTTCAAATTTCCGTTCCATACTAACGGGAGGGCTTTTGGCGCCAACGTATGATTTAACGTGCAGCAGGCCCGGTGCACGACGGATCTTCAGTGGAATCGAACCTGGAACCCTTAGGCCCCCGAAGCCGACACCTTACAGTTAGGCCATGGCGACCTGCTAAGGGGATCCTGAAGCATTAATCATAGAAGAAGAGTATTGAAATTTTTCTTTGAATAAGAAAAATGCATTTCTCTCTTTTACTTCATATATATCTTTGAAACTGTCTTTCATTGCCGATAAAAGTAGTTTAAGCAATCGAACTAAGCACTCCTCCCCTCTATTGTTGGGAGAAGGAATGAATGTTTATAAACATTTCTGTGGGCAAAAAAATTCCAGAAACTTTTATAGGCATTAATTCTAATACTTAAAACCAGTGAGACTGATCAGCTCTTGCTTTTGTGCATCTTTAAATTTTTAGTAAACTGTAGAGTGAAAACACTTTTACACCCAAATTATGAATTAACCGAGAGCATTTTTCGTTTTCACTGTTCTTACTTACATTTTAACCAGTTTTTATCTATGCTTCTTCTTGTATCACCCTCATATTAATTTGAATCACCCTCAATGTCACTATTAATGTATCGCCCTCATATTTTACTTATTAATGCTTTTGATTTTGTTAAATAAAAAGAGTAAAATATTCCTTCCCCCCTTTTTTTTTGTCTAGAAGTACTTTGTACATTAACTCTATGGAATCCAAATAGTAAATTGGTTGTATAATCATGTTTTTTTATATTCAAACTGGGCTGGACAACCCTAGCAGGGTTTAAGTCCTGGGAAGCACCAGTGGAGAAAGGGAGATCGCACCGACAGCACAAGGAGGACAGCTGGGCCCCTAGCCCCAAAGGGCAGGGAGGGCACAATCCGAACCCCGCAGTGCAGCGCAAGAACAGCCCCGTATTTATTGTGTCAAATAGAAGGAAACTGTACATACTCCGCCAAACAGTGACGGTAATTTAGCATGACTACATGTATTTTATGCATGTTTTTAATTTGCATTGCTTCTGGCAGATTGGAACACGGCTAATTGCAAAATAACGGACGTTTTTGCAAACTGCTCAATTTTTTCTATATAAATATTGAACAGTTTTTATTGATGCAGTAAGTAAACATGCTGTTGTATGAAATTTATCACAACATTGAAAGACTCAGTTGATTAGTGTAATAATTTCAGTTAATTGGTGTAAAAAGTGAGTTTTACATTTATCTAAATTGAGACTACGTTAAATTTTTGTGAGACTAAAGAAGCCTTGATATAAGCTTGCTTATAATTTTTTGGTTTTAGAAAAATTCTTCAAATTTTTGAACTTATCTTTTTGAAGATATAAATAAATTTAAATCTTAATCTGTTGCTAAATAAGAAATTTATTTATTTAAATAAAAGAAATATTTTAAAAAAATTTCTTTGCATGAAAAATATGAAACAACATTTGGAAAGGATAAAATGAAATTCTACATCAAAATTAATTTAGTTGATTTAAGAAATGAATTTCTAACCGTTCTTGGATAATATATCACTTATTGCCTGTCGATAGATTCGGATCTAAACAGACTAGTATATTAGATAATGCCCTGTAAAATTTAGATATTACTGTTAGAAGTCTTTCCTAAAGGATTGAATTAACATCCACAATGTTAAGATGTACGAAATTTATTTGTAAATTCTTGAATATGGAATAGAATATTCTGTTATTTTTTAAAACCCACTTAGATTTCTAGTGTATTGTATTTTTTAATAAACAAAAACTAAATAAACCAGTGGGAGTGGCCTCCCCTAAACTTTCTCGTATACTGCTAAAAAATTTGTCATTTCCCCTCCCCTTGCGTGGATAAAAAAAATCGAACCTACTGTAATCCAGAATGCAACGAATATCATAAGGTTTTTCATTGCAGATTATAGTGATTGTAAAATATTTAAGTGAAGAATCATATTAAAAGAGATGCCTATGTATTAAAACTTAGCAATATTTATTTTCCATCACACTCCAGGAAGATCCGCTATTATACGAGCGAGCGAAAGCAAAACGGGAGATAAAACATCAATCACAAACCCGTCTCAAGGACGTAATCCTCCCGCTTGGTACCAGAGATACCTAAGTAGGCATGCGCGTGGAAATGGTTTTGAAACGAAGGCTTAACAAGTATGCGATTATACAGACCGACAGACAGTCAACCCGTTGACGGATTTGGCCCAAAATTTTATACGGACCTACATTCATGACGATAAAACTGTGTACCAAATTTTATCCATCTGGCTTTTCAAGTTTTTGAGTTATAGCGTTCGCATGACCTCGAACATACAGACAGACAGACTTCCCGTTGACGGATTTTGTCCAAAAGTTGATAGAAACCTACAAATTATGTTTCAAGTTTACATACCAAATTTCATCCCTTTATCTCTAATAGTTTTCGAGTTATCGTGTTCACAGACACACACACAGACACACACACAGACACACACACAGACAGACATAATTCCAAAATTGTGTTTTTCGGACTCAGGAAGGTCTAAAACGTGGAGATTCGTCAAAATCTCGAGTTCGAATTTTTTGACGATTACAATACTTTCTCTTTGTATACTTCGTATACGAGAAAGTAAAAATATTTGCTGCCATCTGGAAGCATCCAAAAAGACTAGTAAAAGCTAAATATTAGATAATGCCAGGTAATATGTGAAGATTACAGTTACAGTAACTAGTCTTTCTTGATGGATGAATTACCATCCACAATATTAAGATGTATGTCAAAAAATTAATATATTCTTTCAAAATTAGTAAGAATTATTCAAAATAAATTGAACATCAAAATGGTCCTACCTTTTTGTCAACCCGGGGAGAGCAGGTGCGTTCTTGTATCCAAAGCTGCAATAAACCTTTCTAATCCTTTAGAATGAATTACATCCACTACGAAATAATACGTTGAACCATGCCTTCAAATTATAAAAGCATATATGGACGAGTTTTCTGGTTTTTTACTTACATTAAAAACCTTGACTATCTGCTTGTATGTTGGACTTCCTCTTTGAAGATCCATTGATTTAGCATTACTCCTGAAATACGTAGTACAGGCTTATAAACAAACCAGAAAACTCGTCTATTAGCTAAATTACACACGAACATCACAATACAGAACAAACACAAGTTACATGAAGCTAGAAGAAAAGAAAAGAATAAAGTGCGCAGTAAATGGCATAAGTTTCAGTTCTAAGTTCAAGAGTTTCAGTTTCGTTTCTGATGTAACCCGAAACACCCTCTGGAGGAGCAAGTCCGCTCTTGATGCAAAGACAGAAAGTCACGTGGTAGAGGGTAGTTCAGTCTGTTTTCAACAATGTACAAAAATGATTTCCAAATTCTTCCATATGGAATAGAATATTCTGTTATTTCTTAAACACACTCAGACTTCTAGTGTCAAGCTCAGAATCTAGCCAAATGCTAACTACAATAAACTTTGCTAACTCAAGCATTTTCCCCCCCATCGTTGCCTTGGTGCCGCGAACATCTTCCAAATTTAATGGGCAAAAGTTGTTGCCTCTCTTTTTCGCATCTGCTTCCATGGACCGTGGTTCTTGTAATCCCATTGTGCCTAAATAAAAAAAAATATCTGAAATGTGAAATCACTGAATGGGTTCCTAATTCATTTATTTTACATATATGCATAAAATATGCAATATAATTTCATAGCATAACTTTCCAAAGATTTCATATAAGCGAAATTTGATTAATTATGTTTAGCAGCTCTTTTATGCTTTTTAAATTAAAATCGTGTTTTAGACATAACAGCAGACAAACTTAAATAATCGTATTTAACTTTGAGAGAATATTTTTCTAGTTCGACTATTTAATTGCGTTTCATTTGAAAAACCTGAACATGATATGAAATGATATATTTATTCGTATAACTCATTCAATGTAAAACATTTGAAACATTTTCACCGTAATCAATATCAAAGCGTAATGATTAAATAAAATTACTTATTGTGTCGTATTTACGGTTACCATAAACTTGGATATTATGTTTCTCTAGAAAAACCTGTTTCTTCTGAATTATAAACAATCGAAGGACTGAATATAATTTGATAATGGCTTTTAAACAGAAAGAATGGGTGTTTTTTTAAGGAAATGAATGAAAAATTCTCTCATAGAAATATCGAAAAAAGTATGCTTCTCATGATTTTAGTTTAATTATTTCCAACCAAATGAGTATTTGAAGCTGCTAATACAAATATTCATTTGAAGTAGAATCCTCTACTCATATGAGCAGTACATATGGACTGAAACGAACAACTCCCTGATCTATCTTATAGATCTGGGAGTGCTCCCTATAATCAGCAGTCGGAAATTATGTTAAATTCAAGACATATTTTTTTTTCGAAAATAATGGGGGAGGAGGGAATGTATGCTACGTTTTATATTTCTTGAAATTTTTAAATTAAAATGTTTGAGTACGCTTTATTTTAGAGCACTTAAAATGTATCAGAGCTTCAAAAAGTAGCAGAAATTTCTGATTTTGAAACTGTCTCAAAATAATTTTCCAGAGAGCAATATTCATAATATTGCTTGGTATTTAAAGCAATTTATTTGCTTATTGCAATTTCACGTATGTGTGCGTTTCAAAAAGTGTAGTTTTATCGGAAATTTCTTTTAAATTCAAATACAGTGAAACTTTGATTAACCGTCAGTTTTTGTTATTTGTCAAAATCTAAAAAGTAAAAAGTAACGTATGTTTATAATATTACAATACGTTTTTGTACATTACCACTCTTTTATTGAAGTTTATCATGATCGTTTTGTAAAATTAAATACATTACTTATGTATTATTCAGTTTTAAAGGAGTTTATTTTAATTTCCGTCCCAAACCAACATTAAAATCACGTTATGTGTATGCACGTCACATATGTATTAAGAGATTTCTGTTATCCGTCTATTCGGTTATCCATCACAGCCATGTTCCGGATGGCTAAGGTTAATCGAAGTTTTACTGTATTCTTAATTATTCAGTCCAGAATCTATCTATTTTTTATATAAGTCAATTCCACCTTATTTATTTATCACTAAGATATTTTTGATGTTGTGTTACTAGTTACAATTCTAATACTACTATCTAATTACTATTATACCAATTCCATCTTATTTATTACTGTTCTAATGACTATAGAATATACTAGACTTTATAAACAGGGTGTCCCAAAAAGGTGGAACAAGCATTTATTTCCTTAAATATTTATTTTAGATATATACTTCCAACGGCAAAGTTTCATCAAATAAGGTAAGAATTTGTATGAAAATACTTTGATATCCAAGGGGATTGATAATAAAAAAATACAAAAATTACATTTTCATACGGCCCCCATAGAGCAAAAATGTCAATTAGTAAAATGTTTCTTTTACATTCATCTATTCACATACAAAGTTGCATGTTTTTATCAGTAAAACTTACAAATATATATGAAGACAAAGTTGTTGACCACTTTTCTATACCTCTCACTTCTGTTTGATCCAGTCTTTCGACGTACATTTTAGGGATAATATACATATTTAAAAAAAATTATTTAAAGGGCGGAATCAGTAAATAACAATGTATTTGTTAACTCTTGTTAAATCTAAAAACTAGTCAAATAGTACATTAATTGAAGTATTTACAAAAATAGTTCATCTTGTGAATCTTCAAAAAAAATTCACGTTGACTTATCAGCAGTGAGGCTCATCTTCCCAGAAACGAGCAGTGCTATAAAAATATATCTAAAATACGATTGATATACAATTTTTCAAGAATAGCCTTACCTTCACATAGTTCAAACTTGTAATTATCTGAATTGAATTTTAGATATTTACAGCCCTTTTTTCCGGTGAGTTCCGTTTTAATAAGAGAAATCGAATATGCAGGAACCAGCCAAGTTCCCATTGAGGCAACATGAAAGTGAATCTGAAACCTAAAAACAGTCAATATAAAAAAAATCAAGAACCCGAAGGCGAACCATGGGTGATATTGAAAAGGGAAAAAAAGAACATTATTTGTTTTTAGCGCAAAACAGGAGCATCCGAAAATCCAGTTCCGGCTAGGTTCTAAGACAGAAAGAGTAGCTACTCGCCTTCGTCCATTATGTCACTTAGTTGTACGCAATAAGCGAATTTTAGTGTTTTCCAAAAGTATTTGGTGTGCAGCTCAATCCTGTGTCTGTCTTACTTTTTCATTCATATTCTGTCTTCTTTTCTCGTTTTTATCTTTTTTCGTTAATAACCGAACTCTCAGAGTGGAAAAGTAAGCAAATAAGATTAAAAACGAAAATATGAATTTTTAAAATAATTTTAGTGAGTTCTGCAACTCTTCAGACCTAAAGGACGAGTCGCCACTGCCTTTAGGTAAAGCTTAATAATACGCACAACGCGAAGAGCAAATAATTCAGTATTCTTTCTCAATCGGGCTATTTTGCTGTTATACCTTAAATTTTTATTTTCTCAAGTTGTCCTTCCATTCTATATCAAGTCGATAGTTGCTACTATCTGCAAATGAAACTGAGTAACAATATGTGTCATTGGCAATTTATTTTCAATCCGTGATGATTGGCTGTATACTACTTGACAAATATTTGCATTTCGCTGTTTTTCTGTGCTGAATAAATTTTCATTTCTGCAACAAACATCTCCATATAAATTTGTGAGTTGCCCCTTGATATTTAAAAATTAACGTATCTCTGTAAGCTTTGCAGACAAAATTGTGAAACTTAGTTTATGCATAGATGAGTGTAAAAGGAACATTTCACTCATTGACATGTCTATGATGCACGTATAAAAATTTAATTTTCTTAATTTTTTATTTTCAACTTCCACAGAAGCCAAAGTGTTTTCACACAAATTCTTACCTTATTTGATGAAACTTTGTAATTGGAAGTATATGTCTAAAATTAATATTTAGGGAAATAAAAGTTTGTTCCACCTTTTTAGGACACCCTGTATATATATATATAAAAGGCAGTGTTTGTTTGTGTGTGTGTGTGCGATGTTTAGACCTAAAATATTGCACTTACAGGCCTGAAATTTGGCACACAGAATTTGATGCTGACTCAATGCACCTCGAAGCCCGATTTTTAAATTTTGATCTAGAAAATCTTTTATTTAATATTTTGTGGTTTTTTGAGTGATTTTTTGACTCATTTCTCCATTGTATTTTTTCTAATAATCATATCAAGAAAATAGATACACCATAAGAAAGAACAAACAATTTATTTCCTTTCTAATGAACTTTATTTTAACATCTAAAAGTTTGTTAGTTGCCATACAATATTTTCTCTAATTTTAATAAATTTTAAAAAAATATTTTTTGGTATAATTTACAACAATACTTTTCATTGTTGCAACGCGATTCAAACCGTTTTCGTTGTTTGAACAAGTATTTAATTGCGTTTTTCTCTTTCATTGTTGAAAGCTGAGTTAATATCCTAATACATTTTGATTTCATATTTTATTTCACCAACATTTTGGTGGACCAAATAAACCAAGTTCTCTGAGACATTACGTATATTAATCACGCGGAGATGAAGCGACTTTAAGTGGTCACCCATATTTTGTCAGGGGCAGGATGGATATAGTTTTGAACTCCGCCAAAGAAATCCAATGACAGGAATACCACAAAACTAAGAAGATTTCTACTATGCAGTTCTATGCGTACAGAATGATGCAATGCATTTCAGATTTCAGCATTTTACTGAGAAGAAAGGCCTATTTTCATCAATTTATCGTTAATATTTATGCCAAGATTGAATCGGAAAGGCTGTTGTACATACGAGTAAATCAGAGAACGTTGAGAGTGGAACCGTATGCATATTTAAAGGATGCGATTGATGAATACATATTACTCTTTCCACCTTCTTTAATTTTTAATCTGGCGAAAAAAGATAATTGCTTATTTGTCTTGATACTCTTTGTTTTGATTTGATAATTTTATCCGTGAATTATATTTGATTGAATACACATTGCTTTCTTCCTCGTTTTGGGATTAAAGATTATTGCTTATTTGTTTTAACTTTTAGTTTCGATGTGATAATTCATTCGTGAGTTATACTTTTTGATTTCGTGAGATGTCCCTTTTCTGGTCACAGACCCCAGTAGCACAACAATATTCAAAATATTTTGGGTAATAATGAACAATATTGTGAATACCGAGGAATACCTAATGCTGTAACTAAATTTTTGAAAGTTTTAAAGTAAAATTTTGGCACAAAAATATTAGTTTTAGCTAAATAATTCATTTAGATTAATTAATTAATTAAGATTTCATTTCTAAAAATTCATTGGAACAATTTTTCATCAAAAAGCTGAATACTGTATAACACTGTGTAAACAATATTGCAAATTCTATATTCCCACAATGTTAATCAATGTACTGGTGACAATATTGAAAATTCTACGTTTAACAACGTTGACCAATGCAGTGTTGAGAATATTGTAAGTTCTGCGTTTAACAACGTTTATTAATGTACTAACGATTCTCCACACACCTTTCACATCGTACCTATGAAATAGTATTCAGAGACTTGGAGTAGCAACAAACATGCGAGTTCATCTCAACGATGATACATCTGTCCAGCAATTTCCAGATAATCTACTTCAACTAGGAAATGGTGACATTACTCTGTATAATCAAGATGGATGCATAGCGATGCAAAGAATTGGAAGGATTGTAAAAACTCAGCAGGAGCTGAAGGAAGCAGTGTTTCTAAATGTTTCACAGCATTTTTTTGACGACTCATGGTTGTGCCAAAGAGCAATTGTTGCCCCAAGAAACAAAGATGTCAGCGTCATGAATAAGCAACTTTTACAAGAATTGCCTGGTAGTGTTCAAGTTTACAAATCTATTGACACTACATGTGATACGAATGAAGCTGTTAACTACCCAGAAGAGTTTTTAAATACATTGGAGCCATTTGGAGTACCTTCGCATACATTGGAGCTTAAGATTGGGGCACCAATAATGCTTCTCAGAAATCTTTATCCACCTTCACTTTGTACTGGAACAAGACTCTGTATTAAGAAACTGATGCCGAATATCATTGAAACCACAATTATGACTGGGCATGCTGCTGGTGAGGACGTTTTCATTCCTAGAATCCCGATCATTCCTTCGTATTTCCCATTCCAATTTAAACGCATTCAGTTCAGTGTTCGTTTAAGTTTCGCCTTGAGCATCAACAAAGCACAAAGACAATTCTTAAAAATTGTTGGACTTGATATTCTCAAGCAACGTTTCTCTCATGGTCAACTGTATGTGGGTTGTTCAAGAGTTGGAAAAGCCGACAATCTGTACATCCTAGCTCCAAAACGAAGAAAAAAGAATATCGTTTATCTCGAAGCTCTGTAGCAAAACATTTTAAGCAAGAAAAGATAACATCTGTGCTGTGAATTCTTAATTTTTTTTTCTCTTTCAATGTTTTCTGGATAATTCAGGAAGAAAGAATGAGGCGAATGCCCGTGTCATGTCGCATGGTGGTGGAACTCAATTTTAAAACTAATTTTTCCTCTTAGACGTTTTCAGGTTCCGAGAACAGACATGATAATAACTATACTACGGGCAATGCCGTGCGGGTACTGCTAGTACGTTTCAATATCATTTAAAATGCTAAAATAACCTGAACACCTTTGCAATGCCTTAATAAAGAAAATCTTACGTTAATCGTCCCTGGACTATTTTTGAAAATCCTCAACAAACACCCACAAATTGAAGATGTAACATATATATAAATCATCTTTTACAAGACATAAAGAATTTTTTAAAAATTTAATCTCAGTAAAATTTTTACTCTGTTCTCTACAGTATTTCAGACAAACAAAATGGAAAAATCTTCCTCTTATGCAATAATAAATTCAGTTTTATAAAAAGTCTCTCAACCCATTATTAGTACTCCGATGATGCAAAAGTAGGTGACGTTATGCACGAAAGAGGTATAATGAAGTTCTCTTTCTCTTAAACTATGCATGTATAGGAATGCTTGGGATAGCCAGATGTCTTTTGATGGACTGTGTTTTTCTTTTCAGTACAAAGATGTTATCAGTAAATAGCATATAATTTTGTCGAGGTTCACAAAAGCATTTATCGTTCCAAGAATTTCCCTTTACAACAATTGAAATCTCTAGAAAAATTTGCTATTGATTTTCCATAGAAAAAAACTTCGGTAGTTATAAATAATGTTCCAATAAGATTACTCCCTCAAAATATTTTTAAAATTTCTTTTACTTCTGGTACCGAAGATAAAAAGAAAGTAATTCTAGAATCGATGTCTATTTTATATGTATGTACTCCCGCTGAAAAGCTTTCGTTTGCTTTTAGTTTGCGTGATAACTTTTTTAAAATGTATGTATTCAAGTAATATTTCGATCCTTGTCGTAGCATTTTTCAAATTGTTATATCTACTTCTTCTTCACGAATTTTCGGGGATTTTTAAGAGAACACCAGAAATAATATCTAGCTGTACATACAGAACGACACATCAAAACTGCAAACCGGAGATTTTTTTATGGAGCCAGGGGTGTGTCGTAGTGTAATGTAATGTATTGTACATAAAGAACGGTAAAATATTTTTGTTTACGCTTGTGATTAGGCCTGGTATTACAAATTTAAACATATTATAATGCAAAATTAAATGTCGTTAAGGGGCCGCGGTGGCCTAGTGTCAAGGCGCCAGCCTCGGAGCCGCAGGGCTCCAAGCCCGAAACCCAATTTCACCGAAAATCCACCGTGTAATGGGCCTGTTGAATGCTAAATCATATGTAGAGGGGTCAAACGTCCTCCCGCTGGTGCGGCGTTGAAGCCTGGAGAGGGGGACGCCAGTCTAGGTGCAGAACTCGTCATCTAACCGCAGTTCAAATTTACGAGGTCCGTCCCAAAATAACCCTCGTGTTGCTTCAAAACGGGACATTAATATAACTAAAACTTAATATCATTAAAAATATGACGGTACTCGCCTCCCATGGGGATACAATAATGGTGGTGTTGCTTCACTAACGGGCCCATCGTCGATGATGGGATATACCTCCTTAGGGAAGGGTCTGTGCATGAGGCGCTATTTTGCTCAAATCACAGTACCCGTATATTATCTGCGGCAATCTGTCATTCCGTGTACACGGGAGCTTCTACAGGACGGGGATTCTTAATGGCTATATGGTTATGCATAGCATAACACCAATTCCTGTCCCCGTATCTAGAGTCCTTATGACTGTCTACGAGCGGTTTGAATGGACAGGAAGTGGAAGCTTATTGAGACCACCAAGCAACTACACTGAAAACAAGGGAATGGTTACATGAGAGATACGATGCAAAGTCAGGACCTTTGAGTTGATACTTAATTCCGTGTACCCGAGAGCTTCTGCAGGACGGGGGTTCTTATGGTTATGGTTATACATAGCATGGCACCACCTCCTGAACCCGTGCCTAGAGTTCTTATGAATCTTTATGAGCGGTTTGAATGGACAGGAAGTGGAAGCTTACTGAAACCACCAAGGAACTATACTGAAAACAAGGGAATGGTTACATGAGGGATACAATGCAAGGTCAGGACCTTTGAGGTATACTTAATGTGATCATATGTCCCGTTTTGAACGGGACCATCCCGTTTTTAGGTAGCCTGTCCCGTTGTCCACAAGCACAGTTTCGGGATGACGAAATGTCTCGTTTTTAGAAGGAGAGCAACCCACGGTTAACAAGTACGAAAAAGGGGCGAAAAATAAATACTCCGACGGTAATCGGGATAAAAATACATCTCAAACATAAGCAAGTCAGTCAGAAGTCTATTAGTTCACACTTACTTCTAACTACATTACACTGCAAAAAGTGACAGAATGGAACACTGCGTATGTTTCAACTGAAAGTTGTCGGTGAAATTGTTCAAACACTTTCATACCAATAATTTGAATCATACTTTGGTATAATTATCGATACATTTTACGTCTGCCAGGCACTAACGCACCCATCGAAAGGGTCTTTTCTCTTACGAATAAGCTGCTGATGAAAGAAAAAACACAGTTTGCAGTACTTTAAAGAATGTTAATTTACCGAAGTAAATTTCAAATCTTTCTGTGTGTGCTAAGAATTTTATTCGTATTTGAAATCAACACAAGATATACTGAAACAAATTTGGTCTTCAGAAAAATATAAGGCCACATAAATTAATTATTTTCTCGTGCTCTTTTCATTAATAAATAAAAACTTATTAATTTGTGTTTTCTTGAATACACATACTATTACTTTAAAAAATAGCAAATGTCCCGCTCTGAGGATAAAAATAAATGGTCAAGTTAGGTATACTGTATGAGATGGATGACAAACACAATTCGAAAAACTGCTGCAGAACAAGAACGCGGTAAAATAGCTAAGATATGACACTCAGCAAGGCAAGTGATATTGCATCAGAAAAAGAATGTTGTACAAGAAGAAAAAAACATTCTAAATATTGGAATGCATAAACAAATATTTACAAATACATAAAACACTTCCTGCAGTGCAAAAAAAGTTGAGAACTTCAAAACACACATAACACTTTCTAAAAGTAGAGAACTTCAAAACTCGCTTCACTTTGGAAAACTGTTCGAGTTATGGAGGATTCGAAGGAGTGCTGTATGCGAGGATATATTCTGTTGAATGAAATACAGTACCTCATTGAGCGGCGAGAAAATAAAACCTCTGCGAACATACTATGAATCGGTAACTTGAAAGCACTGTGCACGTGATGAGTGAGATGATGCAATGATGACGGCGCTGAATGGACATTGGCGAGACCTCCTGAAGAAATCTTAATCTAGAGTAAAAAGCTGAACCGTGAATCGTTTAATATTGAAATAAATCGCAAATGTAATATCCTATTTTAAACATAAACAACACTAACAAACTGTCCCATCGTTTGCTTATCTTTTTAAACGTGGTAGGAATTTTTCGACTCACCCCGAAAACATGAGATTGCTAATAATGCACAGTTAAATATGTCACTATAATGCATTTTACCAATTTACATACAACAGCATTAAAGCAATATTCTAATAACAAGGAAATCTGTGCAATATTTTAACAGGTATATTTCTTTTCTTCCGCAAAACTTTAATTAAGGATTTATTGTGATATTTTTTCGTCATTTAGAGTATTATTTTATGTCAAACAACTATGAATAACTAAAAGAAAAACCCCGGCCAGCCTCAGCATGTGGAGCACTCAGTGATCGGTCATTGTAGATAATAATACGGGTACTGTGATCTTCACAAAATAACCCAAATTACGCACATGCACAGTACCTTCCCGAAGGAGGTACGTCCAGTATTCGGCGATAAGCCCGTTAACAAGGCAACAGCATCATTATTGTACCCTCCAAGGAAGCGTAAAACTGTTTACTTATCCGACAACTTCTCATCCTCAAATAGCCAGGAATAATCACTCCACCCCTATATTGGCAAAGTATACAGTGTACTTAAATGACTGAACAACCGAAAACAATCATATGGAAATTGTGAACCATGCAAAATAGACCCCATTAACAAAGTCTGATGCGTCGAATCCCCACAAGAGGGGTAAGTACTGTCACTCCCAGTAGCACAAAGATATTGTACAATATTATACGATATTGAAAAATATTCGCAAAATTGTATAATATTGTACAATATCATATAATATTATATAATATCGAACAATATTGTACAATATCAGGCAATATGTTGTGTTACCTGGGATCGGCGTTGAGACAGTTAAGCAGTCGCAACACTATTATTCTCCAGCCAAAGAGAGCCGAAAACCTGCTTACTTGTCCTTCAATTTCTCATCCTCGTAATCAAGGTGGTATCGTAGAGGGTTAGGTCAAATAAGTAAAATGGATTTTATTTTTTTTTATTTTGTAGTTAAAAAATTTATGTGTCACTTGTTTTATTTTTCGTTCGAAAGCATTTGCCTCAATGATTTCAATCCAACATTTACATACACCCGCCTGATCATTGACTTACCTAAGCAAGGGGCCTCTGGTGAGGCTTCGAAGGTTCATCAAAATGTTATTTTTCTCAATTTGGGGTTACACAAGAATGGGTGACATTAGTTTAGTGGCGCTTCTTTCCGGTGCTAATACTTACGTCTATTTATTATCTTACGAGATTATTTGAATGGAAAAGGGGTTATAGATGCCCCTGGCGCCAGTCTTAGGGGTCATGACGGAGATAAAACATTGGTTTGTTTAGGTCGCATTTTAAACCAAACAGGATAACGAGGCGAAAAATGATAACATGACCCTTGCTATTTCACTGGTGGCGACTGTCGGCGAAGAAATCATATTACGACACAAGCACCTCTCGTACTCGTTCTACGCCACTGACTACTCCCATTTTTTTTTTTGAAAAACTGAAAAAAATGCCTGATTATACCGTAATGATTTGACTCACTTAAATTAACATTTCAAAGTGCAGGGCGTTACAAAAGGATACCTCAACTTTGAAAGGCTATATCTCCTCAACATGTAGGCGCATTATTCTAAGAATAGTACTGAATGAGAAGTTCTTAAGTTCTTTATTCGGTGAGATAAGTGTTTTTTCCACCATTACCGACGAACATTAACGAATAACTACAGCCAGGCAAACTGTAACACCGAACATACGGAAAAAAGTGTGGGATGAGTTTTCCTATCGACTGGGTATCGTTCCTGGTGGTAGTCACATTGAACATTTACAATTTCATAAACTTTACAATGTTATTTTTGATTTTATTTGTCCAAAGGTTTGAAACTTCTTTAGTTTTGTAATTGTAGCCCTTAAAAGTTAGGGTATTCTTTAGTAAACACCCTGTATATTGGTAGTTATCATGCTTCTTAACCCTTTTCAGTTCACTACTAGTTTAGTTTTGAAGATTACTAAATTTATTCCAAAAATGAGTATTAGACATGTAGCTGATCATAAGCATATAAAGAAAAAAATTTGGCATTTTTTTTTTATTTTCAAGAAATTTATGGTTTCACAGTAAGACTAACGAAAGGTAACGAGCTATTTTTCCTCCGAATAAGTTATCATCGAAACGCAATTTAAATTATGTATTTAATTTATAAGTAAACGAGAGTATTCAAGATATTCAACCTTCGTAAAATTCAATATTACTTTCGAAGATTCAATTTTAAAAAATATCAATTTGAGCAAGACCCTCATCATTTTGTTTCTCTTAGAGATCGAAAGCAATTTAGCTCTTGCAATGCCAATATCTTTGTGAATACTAACGGTATTGAACTGGAATTTTTATATACGTTGATCTATATACCTGGCTCTTAAATTATGAAAGAAAAATTACGCTACATTTTGCCCATGCACAATACAAAAATGTTCAATTTGTGGTTTCACTGCAAAACCAATGACAGTTAAATGGGTAAGACATTTTATTCTATCCTTTTTTAAAATAAGTACAACACATATTTTATAAACAGCATTATTTCGAAGTTTTTTCAAGACCACTAAATACATTTATTCATACATAAAATAAAGCGTTAGTTTATAATGTTTCCAAAAAATTCCATTCCTGCAAGTACCGAGAATGGGATAACGCCCCTTGTTGCTAAAAATTCCTAAACTCGTCGTTCATCAACGTTCCATCATCAAGTATCGAGAATGCGTGCTATTATTTTCGCCTCTTATTATTAACACGCTGATTGCCAACCACGAGATAACTCGTGATTTTTAGATGTCTTGAAAATACATGTGTCAGTCAGTGTGTTAAGGCAAATGCTAACGTCGGCAAATTAAGAGAAGAACATTTGTTTTTCCTTTGATAGAGTTGAATTTTGGTTGAATATGACATTGCAGAATGCGCGAATAAATTGGAGATACTTATTAGTTCATACAGGAACAAAATGTTCAAAAAACAAGAGACTTTTTTTGCAATTTCACGTTCTCATTTGTAATTGCATTTTAACGCGAAATACTTTTCAGACTGTTTATGTCGTTTACAATGTGCATATTTTCTTGATTTACGTGATATCAATTTCAAGGCCATCAAATGGTAATCAGAAATTATATTGCATTTTTCTGTCTGATACAGCAACTTCACGACTCATTTACATTTAACTAAAAATACTGTTTCTTTGTTCGTTGCATATATGTTTTCCCATGAATCAATATATTAGTTATTCAAACTCACAGGTTTATAGAAAAATATCCAAATCTCTGATTCTATGGTAAAGGATCATAACAAAAATATACTCGAAAATGACAATTCAAATTAAGAAAAAAATATTTAAAATAATTTTGACTAACTGAAGTATGGAAACAGTTTAACTAAATAAAATTGCATCACTTCTAAGAAGGTACTGTTCATGACGCATTGATTTCCAAGAAGAGAGAAATAGTTGTAAAAAAGAATAATTAAAAACATGCAAAATCTGTATTTTATGGGGTAAAAAAAACGATGCATGGTAGGTGAGCCAAAGGTGGCCAGTGTTCTTAAGGTAGCCCACCCCCAAAAGTAGAATTAATTTCATTTTTAATCAAAACATGGTGCTACTGCATTGTAAATCATGTATCTGCAGTGCACGTGGCTGAATTTGATGAGATCACCTTGATCAGTCGCCATGGTACGCAATAACTTCACTTTTGAGGAGTAGTCGTTCTAATTTCCAGGTAAGAAGAGATTTTAATTCACATGCATTTGAATTCTTAGAACTTTGAGTTGTGATACATTTTCTGAAAGCCTATTTCTTTCTTTTTAACCGCATTTACTTCAATTTTAATAAATTTATCATATTAATAGTTTTAAATCGTGCAAATGGAGACCATATGCATGTTCCCAAGGTGGCCCGCGTGTCGGGCCACCTTAGGAAAAAAATGTAGAAATCCATGTAGTAAGGGTAATTTTCAAAATTTCCACTTAAATATCTGAAAAAACTTACTACCATTTGTTGTTAAATTTATAACAATAAAAGTTATATTTTTTATTTATTTATTGAATGGTGGTTATAGTTTTATTTGTATATCAGAAAAATCACACGAAATCTAAAAGAAACTTTTGTTAATTCTTGGCCTAGTTACTGTTATAAGTATAAACATAAAGTATTGAACATTGCAATACTCTTCTAGAAGTAAAAATAGTATTCCGAGTATTTTTTTCCCACATTTTAAAAGTGATTTCAATATATGGGCCACCTTTGGAACACTATGCGCCAAAGGTGGCCCACCAGCTAAAATATTGAAATTGCATTATAAAAATAATTAAATTTGATTTTACAAAGAAAAGTATACTTGATATGTGTAAGAGGTAAGTGTAATTTTTTTAAAAAAACATTTAGCCACACACACCTAACCAGAAAATTTTGAAAAATCCTCAAAGCTTAACTATGGCCACCTTCCCCAATAGCACGAAGATATCTTTCAATATTTTACGATATTGAACAATATTCGCAATATTGTTCAATATAATATATCCTATATAAAATTATATGATATTGTACAATATCATATAATATTATATAGGATATCGAACAATATTGTACAATATCGGGTCACATGTTGTGCTACCTGGATTTGGCTCACATACCTTATATTACTTGATAAATAAAGCTCATGAATTGATGTTTAATTTTTATAATCTAATATTAGAACGTATGAGCCGAAAAAAATTATTTCGATTTGTTTTTGTCTTAAACAAAATACAGTAAAGCACCGTTTATACGTCTATCAAGGGACTGGCATAAAAATGAAAAGACGTATAATCGAAATTTTACTAAACAACTTTGATTATTACAAATTTAATTCCACTAATGCAAATTCATTTAAAAGTATTAATTTTAAAGTTTTTAAAAATAGTACTAAAATAATACTTCCTAGTTGGGAAATCTAATAATTAAATTTTAAAATTAAACATTTATCATAAAAGTGAGACAAATCATACCTTTATTGCAGATCTTGAGCACTAATTATATATATATTATACGATTTATGTTCATGCAGGTAGGCGTTTAATTAAGAAAATCTTAAACCGTCGTATGACGTACTGATTATCAGTGAGTATTAAATACATCATCACGAATCAATTAAGTTCATTGAATGTTTTTGTATTATTCTTTTGACAAAAGAAATAAGTTCGAAGTTTTTCAGTGGTTGCATCTTAAAAGAAAGATGGAATAACTTCATCATCGCTTAAATCAGCACCGGACAATTTGCCTTCTATTAATTCATCAATTGTGAATAATTTCGAAGTCATGATATCTTTAACACAGTTCACATACTAGAAAGAAGGAAAATTTCACATTTTAGAACGGAGGAAAGTGACTTATTATCTAAGGTTTGCGTCGTATAAATGCAGTACTTTATCATTACAAGTTACAATGAATCCGAATGTATCGGGACTGTGATGAAACGACATTTAAATAGGGTTGCCATACGCCCCGTAAATACGGGACTGTCACCATACTTCACTATTCAGTCCCCTATTACTCTTTGTCCCCTTTCTGTCCCGTTTTCTCCCTAAACTCTGAAAGAATCAGGTTTCAATGGAGAGAAGTGAAGCAATTTTGATTTGTCATTATAATTTTAAAATGACTTGTGTCCAATTTTATAATTATGTGAAAGAAGAAAATGATATAAAATGATAATAATATATATGTAAAATCAACTTTAAAATTCGACATACATCAATAGCATAAAATAGAAAAACACAGAACTGTGAGGGTGTGGAGCTACCCTTAAATATTAAAATTATGAGCTGAAACTTCAAAATAATAATTTTTTACATAGATGGAACAAAATAGGAGGGTAGGACCAATAATTTTTTAAGGCTTTTTTTAGACCACCCTAATGTGCACACTGGTAGGTATTTAATTAAGAAAATCTTTAACCGTCGTCTGATGTGCTGATTGTCTGTGGGTATTAACTACAGCATTATGAATTGAATTAAGTTCATTGAATGTGTTTCGCTATTCTTTTAACAAAAGAAATAAGTTCAAAGTTTTTCAATGGAGTACAATTACATTTTTAAAGAAAGGTGGAACAAATCGCTTAAATTAACCCAGATAATTTGTCTTCTATTAATTCATCAGTTGTGA
>BGPR01000016.1:3668827-3789132 GCA_013235015.1 Araneus ventricosus
GAAGAAGATGTCATTAGTGAAGAAGAAGATATTATTAGTGAAGAAGAAGATGTCATTAGTGAAGAAGAAGATATTATTAGTGAAGAAGATATCATTAGTGAAGAAGAAGATGTCGTTAGTGAAGAAGAAGATATCATTAGTTAATAAGAAAAATCTGTGGAATAATCTCATGAAAAAAATTTATTAATCTTATTTTATGATATACTATTTAAAATGGCGATACTTACGAATAGCATTGTTTCGAAACACTGATTAAAATATTTAATTTTAATCTATGTAATTAATATTTAAAATCTTTTTATGGTCATAAACTATTATAACAGAGTTAAAATATATAAATGTAAAAAATATGCATGTTCTAGGCAAAAAATCGCGAGAAAATAATTTTGTCCACTTTCTTCATGCAAATACCCCACTGTGCGGCAGGGAATTGGACAACATTAATACAGTTACAAATACAAACATTACATTACATCAGTAATGTAGCACACAATATGCAAAAAAGCATCAACGTCGTACAATACAAAAATTCAAAAAACAAAAAGAAGTATTTAAGAACTATTTATGAATTCGTGTAGCATTGCCAATTCAAAATACATATACATCAAATATTTGCTATAAAATAAATTAAACTCTCAAGATTTAAAACACATTACAGCATATTAGGCCATTCAGAATGTAACATTTAAAATTTCAAAGTACAGTGGAACTTGGCTAATTCGAAGCTGAAAAGACCATAATAAAAATTCGAATTATCCAAAAATTCGAATTAAGAAATACTGGGTCTTGAAGTGAGTAAAGTAAAATAAAGAGACATTTTTTGAAGCTAAAAATAGCAGTAAAGAATTATTTTTAATACATGACATTTTAAAAAAATAATACATCAGCAATAAAAACTGTAGTGAATAAAGTTTCAATTATATATTTAAGAAATAAAAATATTATAGATATAATTTTAATAAATAAGTAAATAATTTTAATACATAAGCAGTTTACAATACTTTGAATACAACATTTATACAACAAAACTTTTGTATAGATGTTAAAACTTATTTAACTAGCGAAAACATTTCAGAACTAAAAATATTTTTTTACAGTTTCTAATTTTGACTTTGAAGTATCCGAAATAAATTCGAATTATAGACGATATTTTACCATTACGATATTTTACCATTTCACTAATAAGAAATTCATGGGACCAGAGAAAATATTCCAATTATCGACGACTTCGAATTAAAAATGTTTGAATTAGCCAAGTGCCACTGCATTAAAAATCAAAATTCCCAAAAATGTGAAAAAGAAACAAACATACACTTTTTCGAAAGAACTCCTTTAATTAGAAAGCTAACTTCAAATGCACTCAGAAATCCTAAAAAATTCTTTCAGTTTTACTACATCACTTTTATTTTTCATTAAAAATTTAAATCCTGTGGTTTTGTTGTTTGCTTAACCTGAATTTTTCAACAATGAAAACAATTTTCAACAAAGATAAATTGACTTAACGCTATGAACAATAATATATCTTGCCCGTATTGCAAACCTGGAATGTTTTGCTTCTTAACACAAATGGATTTCGGTAGGTTCTTCTAATCCTCTGAAATCAAAGCAAAACATAAAAAAAAATTTTTAAAAAATCGCTAATGCTTTCCGATATCGATTGTGAGTCTGTTTCCGAGATTATTTAGCAAGAGTAAGTGACATAAACTAACTTTCCACCATTCTAGAAAATGCAACCGAAGGCGGATGATTGAAATTTTAAACTTGTGCATAGGTAAATGAGAAAAATAATGAAATCTTTGTACAAATATTTATACTTTTGTGTCTTACCATGGTTGATAGATGTTTTGTGATGTTTTTATATTTATGTAAATTTTTATTGAAGTTGTCATCCTTCAAGCCTACCGCATTTTTTTCTAAGCGAATTCTTAACATCACAATATCCGTTACTATATATCAGCGCTCAACGAAAGTTTAACTGTTGTCAGTATATTCCAGAAACATTTGCAAGATTTGGGATAAACCATGATTATTTTTTATAAACATTTCTGTTTTGAGAAGTCTAAAACTGCAAATATTTTGTGAATCCAGATGAATGTTTGGTAACTCTTTTTTAACGGAGAAAGGTGTGCATTTTTCCTTGCAATGGGTTCGTTGCGTTTTGTGGTGCGGCATTCACGCACTTAGCGTAGCACACAGTCCAGGTGTTGTTTGTTAACTGAAACTTCCTCTTTCATTCCAAGTGTTGATATTTGAGCAGCTGATAGAAAGTAGTGGAGCTATAAAGATATTTCAACTGTTTAAATTTCCTTATTCAGTTGAAACAAAATTTTATGGCACGTGTCCCGATATTTAGCAGAATTAGATTTCGAAATATATTAGCTGCATAACGAAACTTTTGAATATTTATAAAATACCTACTTTACATTCAGTTCTTTAAGAATACTTTGAAATTTGCCTTACATGTTTTTTTTTATTAATGAGGGGGAAAATTGGTGAAGATGAATTTATCTAGACGTCAGCTATAGGGAAAAATAACTAACAAATTTTAAAAAAACAGGCAATTTGGTTTAGTTTAGTTATATTAACGTACCGTTTTGAAGCAACACGAGGGCTATGTGGCAAATGTTCTCGTAATTTTGAACTGCGGTCGAATGTCGAGGGTGACACCTACACTGGCACCCCCTTTCCAAACCACAGCAGCGGGAGGATGTTTAGCCAGAACGCATGAACTAGCGCCCACCCCATCCACAACGGATCTTCATAGGAGCCGGATTTGGAGCCTGGAATTCTTTGGCCCTGGAGTCGAGACCTTACCACTTGGCCACCACGGCTCATCGGGCACTTTGGATATTTTAGAGAGGTTTATTTTAATTTAATTTCACATTGATAAACTTCTAGCAATGAAAGGGGAGCGGTGGTCTAATAGTAAGGTCTCGGCCTCGGGGGCCGAAGGGTTCCAGGTTGGAAACCCTATTCCTCTGAAGATCCACTGTGTATGTGGGCCTGTTGAACGTTAAATCCCACATAGGGGGCCAAACGTCCTCCCGTTAGTGTGGTGCCGAAATTTGGAGAGGGGGAGCGTTCTCAGGTGTCGTCCTCGTCATCTGACCGCGGTTTAAAATTACGAGGTCCGTTCCAAAATAGCCCTCGTGTTGCTTCAAAACGGGACGGTAATATTACTAAATTAATCTAACTCTAGCATTGAAAACTACAGTATTATTGGAAAAAATCTCAGCATTTCCTCACTTTCACACATCCTGAAACTTTAATTCTTCATGAATAATGTGAACCCAAACAAGGGCAATACTTACTTCAATCAAATTTATTGTACGATAAAAAATGGTTATAGTGGTAGTTGAATAGCAGTTAGTCTTTTTGGAGCCATACCTACTGTTAATAATTCATGTCAACAGCATTTGAAAGGTATTGTTACTATTGAAAGGAAGTTTATTGGTAGAAAATACCCATGAAATTAGTTCCTTTAAGATACTAAATTACCACAAGCTCGTGAATGTTTCGACTTATTTTATTTATATACCTGACAACGATAAAACAGCATAAAAGCAAGAGTACAAGAAGGAATTCACATCCACTTCCTCCATACCATAAGCTCAATTTATTACAGTAATCATGCTTTTTTTTTCAAAAACAAGTATTATTGTTGGTATTTTAAATTGTAAATTGAATTGTACATAGCATAACAAAATTAATTTTTTTACAAAAAAGGAACTACTTATTACAGAGTAAAATGCTTTCTGTTGGATATTTTTAACCAAAGAAAATTGAGCCATTTGATAGAATGAAAATGGCTAATCGAATCGGAATAGAAAAATTACCTTAATATAACAAAAAGAGACCAAACCCTTCTGTTTAATGGTTACATAACAACTTAAAATTTTAGAAAGAAAAATATGTCTTTTAAAAAAAAGTTGCTTAAATATTTATCATAATTATTAATCATTTCTAAATAGTGTTTTGACTACTTCTGAATGAAATTTAAGATTCATTTATTGACTATCATTCCTCAATAGAGATGCATAATCTAACCAAACTGCAGATTATGCATCGCTATGAAAAAAAAGGTAGGAAAATATGCTACGGAAAACTTCATCGAATGTTATCCGTAGCAAATTATTTTGGAAAATTGATTTATATAGTATTATTTATTTCGAAAAAGTTACTTGTTACATCTGAACCGTTGCTTCTTTTTTTCCCCTGCGTACTTAGTTCCCTGTCAACAGTAAACTAATTAAACAAACCAGAACACACGTTAGGTGAACCAAGAAATCTCCATAATTTCAATAATTATATTCCGTAACAAATCCTGACTAAGAAGTTCGAAATTGAATGCTGAAACTCGCAAGTTCTTTACCTCCCGACATTGCTATCGCTCAAAGGAGAGTGGCATTGCAAATTCAGAACACCAAAATACTTGGATAGTTTCAGGTTAAAATTTCAAAATTTTACTCTTTATGAAAAGTGAATGTAAATAAGATTTGATTCATGAACCAAAACTACTGCCAATACGTTTCTCTTGCATACTGTTTTTTTCTTTCCTAGAGTTCTAAATTAAATCAGCAAAAAATGCTTCAAAACTTTTTAAAAGTTAAGCCATTGCCGAAAATATGGTGTTTCCACAAATTCCTTCCCACTTTTTTCAGGAAAATCAGGGTTTTTTTCCCTTCTCTACTTGCTTCAATGCACAGTATGCTTGTAATTAAACTGACCGTACTCAGACCTACGTAGATTCCGTTCTGGTGGAGGCATTTTTTAAACTTGTTGTACGATATATGGACCATGGGAAATAGAAATATGCAATATATATATAAAAAAATTATACTTTAAATTTCGACAACCAGTTGGCGTTTTTCTTGTAAATTAGAAAAAGTGTTAAGCAGATTAGGAAGTCTATAAAATGCCAGCATTGAACCCTCTGACTACTAAGAATTCTCAAAATCTGAGTACAGTTGTAGATGGAGGTTTGCTTACTAATTGATCTTTGGAATGGATTCGTCCGCCCCGTTCCCCCTTTTCTCTTCACTACGGGTGGTGGGAATTATGAATGGCAGGCCTTTCATCTCTTATCTCTCTCTTAAGGGTCCCTTTATAATGACCACTCGCCCAACTGCCTTCTCCCCCCTTTCGGAACAGCAACCGGCCGAAATTCTCCCCACTAGTATAGAAGTTGCATGGCCGGTTCGGCCGGCTTAGGAGTCAGTGTTAATGCCGGAAAATTACTCAGAGAAGAAAGATTGAACTTTTATAGTCAAGCAGTGTCATCAGAAATGCAGCAACAATTTTGCTACAATGCGAGAATATCAACATTTGAAACTCTTACGAAAAGGAATTGTGTAGAAGAATGATTTGAAGAAGATTATTACTAAATTTGAAGAGATTGGGTGCGCTGTCGGGAAGAGGATTCAACCAAATTTCGAGTGAAACTTCGGAAGAAGCCGTTGTTTGTTATGGTTGACAGATGTTCTGTTCCTGTTGTTCTACGAAAAGTGCTAGAGTAGTGTCGTATGAATTGTCTATCTCTTGGTTCTATGGTACGAAAGGGCCTATGATTCATTTCAAAGTGGTATTCAAAAGTTAAAGTTAAAAGTTTAAAGTCCATTCAAGATCCCCATTAAGCCATTACTTAACCTCAAAATGCGCAACAATGCACTGATTGCTGGCTGGTTTTGAGTGAGAAAAGTCATTCAACATGCTTGTTTTGGGAAAATTTTGTGGTCAAATTTAGGGTTGGGTGATACTGTATCAACTTGATACTTTGTATCAGGTACGCAAAAGTATCAGGTACACGAAAGTGATACAAACCAAAAGTATCAGGTACTCGGTATCACTTCTCGGGCTCAATTGATACTGACTGGTAATCGCTTCGACCTCGTTCGTTTTCGGTTAGGTGATACTGTTCAACGTGATACAAAATATCAGATTGATACAATACCTAGCTGGGATGGGTTCGCGTTTTCGGTAGAGCTAATGGTGGTAATGTGCAGATAGCCTTGGGTTTTGAAGTCATAGACGGATGGCAGGGGGGGAGAGGAAAAGATTTGTTGTCACAGTTAGAGTGTATTGGAACGCGAGGATTCCTCTTATTATTTCTGCCTTGGCGTAGCTATTAGGATGCTTTATGTTTTTTAAAAAAACAATCTATATATATTACTTCTTACTATTACCTGAAATAAAATTATTTCTAACGCATTTTTTCCTCCTTTCCTTGCAATGTTTATTAATTATACGTGGGATTTTATATGAATAAATAAATGTATTTTGCTTTAAACATTTTTTTAAAATTTGAAACAAATAAGTAATTCAAACAGAATTATTATAAGTAAAATAAGCTGAACACAAAAATTAAGCTTTGAATATAAATAATATTTTCAAAATGTAACGATTTAAAAAATATGCTCAACGAGAAAATATTTATATTTTTATATATAAATAAATATACGAAGATGATGGAACAATACTAATGGGATTTTTTATGAATAAATAAATGCATTTTGGTTTAAACCTTTTTTCATTTGGAACAAATAAGTAACTTAAACAACAGAATTATTATCAGTAAAATAAATTGAACACAATAATTAAACTTTGAAATAAACAATATATTCAAAATATAACGATTTAAAAAAATAGGCTTAAACAGAAAATATTGATATTTTTTTAAATTTAAATATAAATATGCGATGAAATACTTAAAAGCAAAGTGAAAATTTACTCTTGCTATCATAATTTTAAATTTTATGAAAGTCTTTATTTTTTTAATAACGTTTTAAAAATATAGTACAAAATTAACAACCAAAGTTATAGAAAGCAATTTGGGTAGATATAGACAATAATAGTATTTAAAGCTAATATCTATTAAAAAAATGTCAAATTCCTCTTTTATTAAGAGAGTAGGTAAGTAGGTATATTAACAAAAGTATTGAAAACATATAGGTACAGCTACAAAAAATTAAAGAGAGAGAGAGTTAAAAAGAAAATTTAATAATTATAGTTTTAAAAAAACTAATTTTTTCACTTTGTCAGAAGATATAATCATCGTGTTTTTCTCTCATTTAAGATAAGTCCCGCTCTCGAAAAAATACGTTCACATGGAACGGATGTCACAATCGGACAAAATTGTTTTCTGACAAGTTTTTTTAAGTATGGAAAATTGTATTCGAATGACAAAATTTTGTACAACAGTGAATTCTAATAACAATATTTTGTAAACAGCGAATTCAAAGTTTCGTAAAATAATGAATTCGAATGAAAAAAATTTTGTAAAGCAGTGAATTCAAACGGGAAAATTTTGTAAAACAGCGAATTCAAATGGCAAAGTTTAGCGGGAAAGAAAGCTTCATTCACGAATGATAAATAGTTCACTTTTGTTCTACCCTCAACTTTCTCGTACATTTTCACAATGTGGCACGTTTAGAGTTTAGCTTCGTCCTACAGTAAAGAAAATCGAATATGCATTTTGGAATTGTACTTCTTCGCGTCGCCTGATATGATCCAAAATTCGGTACAGATCTACAATTCGCTATCAGGACCGCGCATCAAAATTCATTTGTCTAAATCGATGTACCTTTCAGTTATTGTGTTCACATATACACAACTAGGCAGACACAAACAATGTACTCTTCGACGGTTTTGTTCCAAATTTTGATTCCGATCTACAATTTCGATGGAAATAGTGAATTCGAATGACAAAATTTTGTAAAACAGTGAATTCAAATGACAATATTTTGTAAAACAGTGAATTCAAATGACAATATTTTGTAAACAGCTAATTCAAAGTTTTGTAAAATAGTGAATGCATGTCAAATGTCATTAATCTATCTCATTGTGTTTTCGAATTGCCGTGGTCATACACACACGGAAAACAGACAGACAGCCTTCCCTCTGAGGGTTTTGACCCAAAATTAAACATGGATCTAAAATGGTGTTATGAATACATACCAAATTTCATCCATCTATTTCTTTTCGCTTTTGAATTATCGTGCTAAACAGCTAGACAGGCATAATTCAAGAATTGGTTTTCTTGGACTGAGAGAGGTTTTAAACGCTGAGAATAATCAAAATATGGAAGTCAAATTTTTTTGGCGATTACAATATTTTCTCTTAGTATTTATCGTATAAGCGAAAATAAAAATGCACGTTATTTAACATATTTACTTTTTCAAAAAAGTGTTCAGATTATGGAACGATAACTTAAATAAAAAATGAATAAAGATTCACATGCAAAGATTTTAGCGGAATTGTCGTGTAAATCCAAAGAAAATTCCTCCGGAACACGAGATTTTTTAAAGCTTCGTGATAGATTTTTCTTGGTCACCACAATTTTTAATATTAGTTTTAAAGAATTTAACATTTTTAACTACACAATAGTTTTTTTTATTATGTACATTCTAGAATCGTTTCGTACACCTTTAAAAAAAAACTAGAAAAATCCTATTTTAAAACACTACCAGTTTGCAGGGTAAACTACGCATTGTTCAAAATGATATTCATCCAGTAAAACCTTTTAAAAGACACTTCGTCAGCTATCATCTTAAACTTATTTTCTCGGCTATTTAATTTGATGATACCTTCTGTTTTGTGTATTAGTCGCCGTTTTGATTCAACTTAGAGCCCACAGACTTTTGTGTATCTCAGAGATAAGCTATCTTAAGTCAGATTTTGCTACTTTTGAGGTTTTTGTCGTATTGCATTATCCCGACCTCATCTTCGGATGGGGAAAGTATCGTCGGTGTAGATCGAAAAGCAAAAAAGATGTCCGCCCTCAAAAAGTAACTTGCGCATTGCAATACATTGCGCTCTAGAACTTTTTCTGGCTCTCCTCTAAAATGTTAAAATTGTTACTTAAGATAATTTAACACTGATGTTACAGATTTGTGAATCCCCCGAGGAGGCACCACGAATATGTAGATGAAAAGCCGCCGGCTAAGTAAGCGGGTTCTCGCTTCTCCTTGGGGCGCAATAATAGTGGGGGTCGAGTTACCCCCTCCAGTGATGGTACGTACCTCCTACGGGAGGAGTCGGGCAGTGGCCGGCGATGGCTACTAGGACTCCGATTTCAGTGCTCGAGCTACACTGTAAAAAATATCCGTTTTTTTCCCGGACCTTTTCCGTATATTTGACGGTTTAAAGCTGTTTTGTTGACAAAACGGTTTTTCACCGTTTTCCGCTCCAGCCATAAACGGTTTAAAACCGTCAGTTAAAATTCTATTTTTCGTCATACGGTATTGCTTTCCGTACGATAACTTTCCCTTTTCTTAAATGTAATTTTATTGCATTCATTTCATGTTTTTAATAGGGTTCCATCTCCGCTATTGTTTACACATGTTGCAGTAACCTGTTGTCACTCATGAAAGCTAACCTTAAAACACGTGTTCTGGCAATAGTTGATTTTTACACCACTAGGTGGCGCCACTAGAGCTATAGTGACTTTAAAACTCAAATAGATTATTATTTTCTTCATTTTATGAAGTCTCCGGTGGTCTAGTGGTTAGAGCGACTGCTTTTCATTTCTATGAACGTGGTTTCGATCCCCGGCTCGGAGGAGTTAGAAGCTTTGTCACCATCTTGCATCGAAATCGTCCAAGTAAGTTCAATTAAGAATTATATTAATTAAACTAATTGAAATTAATAATTAAGCCTTGATTAAATAATATTCCTAATTGATAATGCACATTTCAACTCGAACAGAAGGAGAAAACAACTCAACTCAGTCGATGACGTCACTTACTTCGATGACTTAATTTTTACGGAGAAAACTTAATTTCATACGGTAAAAAACCGTTGTGCCTACGGATTTACTTCGTAACTTTTACGGTTTTACACAACCAACCCAGCTGCCAGTTTAAAACCGTAAATTTTACGGGATTTCTTTTAAAGTGTATTACAGCGACTGTTATTCAAGGTCCCTGGATGTCTAGGCAGGAAAAGTGGCGTAACTAGAGTGGGACAAGTAGGGCACGTGCCCTGGGCGCAATCACAATGAGGCGCAAAATTAAGGAATCGGTTGCAATTAAAAGAAAGGTAGGTTTTTTAAAGCTCTTATTTCCAAAAATCTTAAAAATTGAAATGATTTCAATAAAGTGTGGGAAAAAAGAATGCAATCTTTTTTCCGACCCGGAAGCCTCAAGCTGCGACAAAGTAACAAATAATATTATGTTTCAGATATTTGCTGACCAAAACCCTCATCGTGAAATTAAAAGCTCGTTTAGAGCTCCCACCCTACAGAGACACAAATTTGTGTCTCGGTGGGGTGGGAGATAAGGGAAGATAGTTAGGAATCGAATATCACAGCTGAGTTTCTTATGGCTTCTAACGGCATGTCTGATTCATACTGTTTGGATATCGGTTTCTTCGGAAGTTGGTGATAAATGGTTAGGAAAAATATGTCATTCCTAATTTCAGCCAGCAAAGAGTTTGAGGGAAGAACGCAAAAAATACCTGCATTTTTTTGTCGTAGTGTAAGAACACTCCAGGAACTTTAAAAGGCGTAAGTTCACTTTATTACTTAATTACTTAGCCATCTTTAGATTGTTTTTAGTACTGAATATTTGCTTAATTTGCATGCTGAAAATGCGATAGTGTTTATTTTAAATTTTATTTCGCAAACCCAGATGCAGTTGTTCTGCCAAAGAAAAAATACTGAAAGAGAGACAAAAGACCGCATAAAGTTTGCAATTACAAGTAAAAATTATCAGTCCGTATATATTCGCCTTAATATCAAGATAAATAAAAGCAATTTCTTAAATAATTAACGAGAACAATTACACAAAGATAAGAAATTCAGTTCCTACCGTAAAGTTTCTATATGTGTAATACTGTCTATGGGCAAAGAAGTAATATAATTTTTTTTTTCATTATTATTCGTACGTATGTAGGTTTCTTTCAATTGATTAAGAGATTTGTACACAATTCATATTCTTTTTCAAGTACGAGTCAAGTACTTTTATTTCTATTTTTCTAATATATCCAAAGTTTCTTACACACAACTTTGAATTTCTTAATTGAGCCATATTTAACGGATTCAAGTTAGAATGCACATAAACTCAAAAATGTTTTATATATTATGTTTTAAGTTTATTTGCACTTTTAATCTTTTCACTCCCCGGTATTAAGTTTCCAGAAATAAAACGAGGATCACATTTCAAAGGAAAGAAGGGGGCGCAGTTTTGGAATTTGCCCTGGGCGCCATTTTATGTAGGTAGGCCACTGGGCAGGACAGGAATAACTCCGTTTGCGTTTACAGATTTGAGATGTTTATGGATTTCTCGTAGTTTTTGCTTCGAAATATAATGCTTACAAACGACTCAGTTTTAGTTTATATTATTTAAAAATACGAATACGTGAATAGATTAAAAATTCTATTCACGTATGACGCACGGGCAAAACAGTTTGATGACTAAAAGCTACTTTTTTATAATCGGCGTCCAGCTGTCAGTAGGTTAAACATTTTTCAAACGAAGGAAAAAAAATCAAAGAAGCAACGAAGGAAAAATGCAAAGAAAATTTTATTAGACGTTTCAAATTTGGTGCAACATCCTCAATAAAAAGTTTTCTATTTTTAAATTAACTTCAAGGCTGTAAAAGAGGATTTGAAAAACATGTTGAAATCGATCTATCAGTTCATTTCTCGATAGAGTCTTCTACATCAGGTTTCTATTTCCTTTCTGAAGCTCGAGATTGTTTGCTCAGGTTACACCATCCTTAAAAAAGCAAATGAAAATTTGCAGGTTATTTTGGCGTGATTACTGTTGACATTCGCTCTGCGTGTGTGCGGTGATTTGCCGCTGTCTAAGATGTGACATTTACTTGCCTTAATAATATGAATGATCACGCTAGTTTTTTTCTTTCTTTCTCTTGCAAGGATCTTAACAGCGAAAAGAAGGTTGCACACTAGAAGACATTTTCCTTTAATATCTTTTCTTTCATTTCGTAGGAACCAAAGTACAATGAAACTTCGATTAACCGCCACTTATTTAACCGTCATTTTCTGTTATCCGTCAGCGTCTAAAAAGCAAAAAGTAATGTAGGCTTATAGTTTGACCATACATTTCTGTACATTGTTACTACTACAACAGCATCATGTAGAAGTACATGTGATTATTCTAGGACGCAGAGTCTAGTTTAGTGTGTAGATTTGTGTTATATATGTTTGTGTATATATTAGTGTTTATATTCGTATTTCCTCTCTTTGTATCCTAATATATATATATGAAATGTTTTCGTTGTTGTAGACATTAAAAGGCCGAATAAGGAGCTATTTCTTATTTCTTATTCATTATTCAACATATTATGAGAATGGCGGAATATACGTTCACATCGTATGAAAGTTTCAAGTCAAAAGCGAACAGAAAATCCCTGCATTTTTTCAGATAGGGATTTAACATATAGACACGTGATCAAAGTGATGGGGATATTAGCTATTTTTAGTATATTACGTAAGTGTTTTAGGGAAAAGTCTGGCGCCGAAAGGACACCGAATTCGCGATTTTTATGTGCGCGTGGAAGCGATTAAAGTATTCTTCTAGTAATAAATATGCCAAACGAGAGATTTAATATACCGTCAGCGCGGGAAATAAAACGAAACTGGGGTTTAATAAAAGTGATTTTGGAATACATTAATATTGTACTAAGATTTTAAAATATATAATATTAGAATTTAAGAATTTAAAGTAAAATTAGGTGATATTATTACACACACACACACACACACACAGACATATATATATATATATATATATATATATATATTGCTCTTGCTTTATCAATAAAGTTCCACGCATACCCAACCAACCGACAGGGAGCCGCCCTGGCTCCGAATTCGGGGTATGCTGTGTTATGTTATATGTACATTGTTACTAAAGTAACCAAATGGTTCTAAACATGATGATGCAGGTGGTGTAATGTAATGTACATTGCTGCTCTTATATTGAAGTTCATATCGATCGTTTTGTAAAATTAAATACAACAAGTAATTATTATTCATTTTTAAAGGATTTTATTTTCATTTTTGTCCCAAGCCAGGAGTGAAATCACGTTACTCTACGTATGTATTAAGAGATTTCTGTTATCCGTCTATTCGATTGTCTGTCTCAGCCCTGGTTCCGACGGTGACGGTTAATCGAAGTTCCACTGTAGTATCATACTCGCTGAAAAAGGTCTAGAAACAATTAAACTGCACTTTTTACAGTTTTGGTTTAGTTTAGTTCAATTAACCTCTTCACCTACAACGGTGTTTCTGACTTGTGCAGAATTTTTGATATTTAATTCTGCAATTAAGTCAAATTAGCCATTAATTAAAAAGACAAAGGAACATTTGAACAGCGAGTCACATGAATGTACTTTACGTTCTTGCATGAATTGAAATAACAGTAAATGCCTCAAATGGGATGTGACATCTAATTTGGAGGTTAAATAAATTCACACTTTAAGGATTTAAAGTCACTTTTTGAAACTTTGAGTCGAACCTCTTGCTTTTGAACCCCTGTCAGTTGACGATGACGACATCTGCTGTGGGTGATAGGGTTAGCAGGGGACCTTTCGCAATAATTTTCTTTTACATTTAAAGTCTGTGATTGCTTTATCTTGGTATTGTAATCTTGAAATACTAAAATGCCAATAGTGAAACAATGTATACTTGAAATTATTATTTTACATTTTATTTTTAATCAAACATTAACATACTCCATACCGAAGTTCATATACAGAACATAGAATATAAAGAATATCTTAAAGGAAGCTACTGTAAATGTATGTTAATTTCAAATTATACATACATTTATTATATAAATTAAGTAATTTCAACGTAAAATCACGATATGGGCAATTAATATCATGGGGCTCATCAGTGGCTTATTACTGATATTAATTTGAAATACCAATCATATTTTCGAAGGCAAGGATAAGACGAAGATCGTGCTGCTTTAAGGAGGCATTTTACAATTTTTTCGTCACTTACTTCTCTTTATAAAAAAGCAGTGCCGGAACGGCGTTTCAGCTCCACTACACCGCCGATTGCAAGCAAACCAAAGAGTACCAGAAGAAATATTGTATGTAACCGATTCTCTTGAGAAATTTTCGAAACGGGAATCAAAATTACGTGCATAAAAAAAATCCATCAAAAATTTTAAAATTACATCACAAGATTTTGCCTATTCTGCTGAGTTTAGTATCGTAATTTTACTACATCTGAAAAGGAATAAAGGTGAAGAATGAAGCCGGATGGACTCAAAACCGATGTTAATAAAGAGCGATTTTTCGCATGTAAATTGGACAAGGCTTCAAAGTTAATGAAACTGACTACATTGGACTCCTTTACAACGTGGGAGATACGTTCCCACTGACCCGCATTATCGGACGATTTTATGCAAGTTCAAACATGTCTCTAAGCTATTAGTCAATGCGGAATTCCAATGTGAAAGCGTTGAAAATTAACAAAAACAAAAAAAAACGAAAAGAAAAACTATTCTATTCAAACGAAAAACAATGGGATATGACCCATTTTATTGCAAACAACTTTTTAAATATAAAAACAAGTATGACGTCATCTTCATTTATCCGTACATTATACAAATTTTTTTCCTCTTTTAACTTAAATGTGTTTATGTATTTTTATTTTATTTATAAACCTTTAATACTTTATGTTATCAGCTTCAGTGGTCATATATAAACAACCGGTAAATGCATACATCTGCTTTTTTAAGCAAAAAATCAAATACTATGTGAAATTTATTTTTCGCGTAGTACGGGACTGTTTATTGTGCTGTATGAGTACCAGTCGTAGATTTTTTGTCTCATTATACAGATTCACGTTATACACGGTAATCCAATGCATTTACAATTTATTCATTCAAAGCTAATCTATGTAGTTTTTACTACTATATAATATGTTTCTCTGACATGATTTCTATTTTTATTTAAAGGAAAATTTTTTATATTGTGTTATAATGTGCTTTCCTTATATTGCGTTCTGTTCATTGAACGTAGCAGAATTTATCACTTTATCCTTAAGTAAAATTTAAAAATATTTCACTGCTGAAGCCTTTTGAGATTTGATCATTGTGTTACTAAATTTCTCAACTGTTTTTTGCATCAATTTTTTGGCCGATTTCTTAACAGGTCGATCGATAAGCTCAGAATCAATAGTAGTTTGAATATTAGATTCATTCTTGTTCGAACTTTCAGTTGTATTCAGAAACGTACCTTTTCTCTATGTTTATCTGAAATTTACACTTTAAATATCAAAAAACTTTAAATGTATCAAATGTATAACATTCGAATGCAAGTACGTTTTTATAACTAATAATAATGGCAATTGATTTGAATGAAATGTCATAAATATAAGTTCCATTTAGATTTTCGTCATTTTATACTTTCAAAATGCTGCCAATATTACCAAAGGAACAATAAATATTCATTTATGAATGATATTAAATTAAACATAGCGGCTAGAATATATTTTGGGGGGAAAAGTTTATTTTTTATACTTTTAAGTTTAAATGAGAACTAATTAATGCTATTATTAGATCTTGAAAGTTTGATACTTTTTTTAATTAAAATTTAGATCTGACGAGAATATTTTTTCACGTTTAAAACAAATACCTTCTGTATTTTGTCCAGACACTTATCTAATATTACGAATCATACATTATTACATTTATCCCTCAAGCAATGTTTTCGTAAATATTTCCTAAACAATTGCAGATATTAAAGCAGAACTTTTATATATAACATTTCCCTGTGTTTTGAAATTATGTTTGAAAATGAAATGTTTTAAATTTTACCATTTCCCTTCCCTTTCTTTATTGGGAAAATATTGGGACTTTTTCTATTAGAACACACAATTTGAAGAAATAATACAAAGAGCGGGATTTCGTTAAGAGTTTAGAAAATTATTCAACATTAGACGGACCATCATATAGCTTACGAAATTCTAGGACAATATTCCCAGAAAAATAAATTTAGACGAAAATCATTACTAAAAATATTCTACATGTCCGGAAGCAATACCCCACTGTGCGGCAGGGAATTGGACAACATTAATACAGTTACAAATACAAACATTACATTACATCAGTAATGTAGCACACAATATGCAAAAAAAGCAACAACATCGTAAAATACAAAAATTCAAAAAAACAAAAACAAGTATTTAAGAACTATTTATGAATTCATTCTACATGTCTACATGAGAGGAATTAATAATTAACTTTAATTCCACCAATTCCAATTTCCAAAGATACCATTTTAGTTCAAGAAAACATTTTTGACGTGAATTACGAAAGCTGCTGCAAATTTAAATTCGATGATTCTGCTTACAAAATGTTCAGGAAATAGAACCATTTACTGCATTTTGCTTTTATAACTTTTTTGCTGAAATGTGCAGATATTTGAAGCTAGATTTTGAATGTAATTTTTTTGACATCAGGTGTATTCTCCTACAAAAATTTTTATACGTTTTACTGTAGCTCTCTCGAAGTAGAAAGGTTATCAGTTTTTAGTTTTCATGGTGTTAAAAAGTAAGTGTTCTAGAAATGGAAAGCTCTTTTCATTATATTAGCAGAAATACTCGATAGAATATTTACAGCCATCAATATCCAATCTGATTCGGCAAGCAAACTGGGCATAAAAGTGTTTTACAAAAGATTCAAACTGTTTTCATATTTATGGTTTCACTAGACAGCAATTATTCATAAATAGAAACTGGCAATTTCCTCATTTCAGCCTTACAAAAGCGTAAAGGAACCTAATGTCTGCTTCTGAATATGAAATTTTGGATGATATATATTATCACTGATTAGAGATACCAGACTGTTTATAAACTGAAATATTCCTGATAAATTTTATTGCTAAAAATCAGGAAGGAGAAAATTTCAGAAAACACTGAGATATTTTCTCTCGCCGCTATGAGGTTGAAAGTTGAGCTTTATGTTTTCCATTGCTCACAAACTTTCTTTAACAAACCTGTTTTCGAACCGGTCTAACAATTTTGAGGGTCCAAATGGGATCTTTCCTACGAGTACCTCCACCTGTTGCGCGTCTTGTTTCGTAAAGTAAATATATATATAAAAAAACCCGAGTAAACATTTTTTGCTACATTACTAGCATAAGAGAATCTGTATATTTTTAATAAACATTGTTCAAGGATTATAATCTTTTAAAGCTAGACTTCGAAATTTCTTTTAAGGACAGCCCCAGTCTAACTTAAAATCGTCCGTGAATGCATTATACAGGGTGCTCCATGTGTCTTTTTACAATTTCAAAAAATTACTAAGAAGGCAACTGATGAATTATGTTAATTAAATTTATCACATCTGCTCATTCGTTATCGAAGTTTGTGACACTATCGCAGTTGTGTATTTCAAGCACCCTATTGGTGAAAGAGGCGGTGTTGAATAAACTCCTAAAAAATAGCTATTGATGAAAAGGCGCAATGTGTATTGTGTTGGGAGTATCTTTCTATGGGGATGTGATAAGTAGGATTGCTGTTATATCTTGAACAGAGCAAAGTTACAGACATTACTGACCTGAAGCAAAGATCACTGATGGCATTGCCATCACTGGTGACGCAATGCTACGGAGAACATGGCAAGAAATCGGGCACAGTCTTGATGTGCTTTAGGCAACTAGTTGCATCTACTTAGAGATTTATAAAATGAGGCAAAAAAAAAATTCTAAAGAAACTTTGTGAACACCCTGTATTTCTGTTTGAAGTGTTCTATTATTCATGCAACATGAGATTTATCTATTCTTTTTCTAGAATTAAAAATGCCAAAAAATGAGGAAATTGTCCATATGCCTACTGATAACGTATCCTACAACTCCTAGAACGTGTTTCGCAGGAAGATGGTAACGGTTGGGGAAGGGGTATGTATGTGTTGCAGCAATATTTTGGTGGTTATATACAGGGAAATTCCTTTTGAACGAAGAAACCTAGAGTTGTGAAAGTAATGTCTTACTATTGTAAAGTACCAACGCAATCTTCTGAGACTAATCACAAATACCTAGCGGCGAATCTTGAAAGTTATGTTAGTTATATTAATGTACCGTTTTGAAGCAACACGAGGGCTATTTTGGGGGCGGACCTCGTAATTTTGATCCTCGATCAGGTGACGAGAACGACACCTGAGCTGGTACCCCCTCACCAAACTTCCACACCACACCAGCGGTGGAACATGTGGCCACTACGTATGATTTAGCGTGCAACGGGCCCCATACAAGGCGGATCTTCAGTGGAATCGGGTTTCGAACCTGAAACTCGCCGACTCCAAAGCCGAGACCTTACCACTTGGCCACCACGGCCTTTTGGAAAGTTAGGAATTTTGCTTCGAAAGTTATGGAAGCTAGCGGAGAAAAATGTATTGTAAAAGTGTAGAGCGTCGCGATTTAGTATAAAATGGCCCTCTACATTCACAAATAATTTAATTAAAAGTCCTCAATTAGCTACCGATGGTGGACACTTATAGAACACATTACTGTTTTTACTGACATGAAATAATTCAGGAACATTATTTTTTGTTTTTCTTCTTCATAATGTCCTGCTGCTGTACTAATTTCTTACTAAAAAGCTAGTATTATTAATTATTCCATCCGTCTTAAAATATCACACATTTTTTCTCTCATTTCTCGGCGTAGTTTTGTCGGTGATCGGATATCGGGGTACATGCATTTTAGAGCTTCTATCTAAAATATCGGTGTATGTAGATGGTCATTTTATAGCAAATCGAGATGGTTCTACACTTTTAAAACTGGCTTTATTCACTATCCGCTATAGTTTTCGAGATGGAATCTCTAACTTCCAATATACGCCTCTAGGGGCACTTCGCTCAGTCCTAATGATACCGCATGAAAACATAGATAGACATGGATTCCACAGATCTAGTTTTCTTTGTACCAGTTAAGTGTCCTGGCATCTAAGTGTCACAGATAAAAAAAATTCTGTGCATAAGGGATTAAAGTTTAGGGAAAATAATAATAAGATTTTTAAGGCAGTGTTTAAATTGTTTTTATTAGTTTTTTTCATATGCAATTGTTTACTCTATTCTGTCTTATCTATTAGAGAATTTTGTATTGTTGTCCAAAAATTTTATTTCCATTAATATGATTTAATATTTAAAATACTATGGAAATAAGTGCAATTTAGTCTTTTCTTCATATATTTTACATATTTTAACTTCATTTATATTACATTTTTCCTATGGACCTTATGCACCGTTTGGGTTCGAGAGTATAAAAAAACAGCTGTGGAGGAATAAACGAAACGATCGGCCTATAAGCGACTCAGAAATAAAAGCAGTTCTGAGTCAGCTGTTTAAGACTGACCAATGACTGCCTCCGGCAGGTCACGTGTCGGAGGATGTGACGTCACATGCATAAGGTCCATAAGAACTGAATTGAACATCTAGACTATCTTTAATCTTTCTTTTATTAACAATTTAGAACTGGCAACATTAACATTATTATTATCGAATCTATCGAGCTATCAATATGGTGATGTATCAAATCTTAACTGTGCCATGTTGTATTTATGTATATATCAGCTAAAGTATTATGAATGCGCGTGCTAAATGTAGAATAAATAGGTGTTTATAAAGTTCCGCCTATTCATTCATCCATAATACGCGACCTGCCACCTCAAAATCACAACAGTTTTGGCCGCGAGGTAAAGTTCTTTGTCAATCCATATTTATTCGAAAGTAGTTTTGACATTTTGTAACTAATTCCTAATAGATGCGGAACAATTTAAAGCATTAATCGATGCTATGAAACAAAATCAACAACTGCTTATTGAGCGGTTATTATGAAAGGATAAACCAGAACTGACTGTTTCTTAAGAAACTCCGGTTATAACGATTTCTCATATTCCACCTTTTGAAAGTTATGAACCTAAGAAAGAGAATTTAAATATCATATGCAACGTTTCGAAAATTATTTAATGATGAAAGATGTTTCTCAAGATAAAGATAAATGTGCTCAAATATTACTCAATTCTATCGGCGCATCGAATTACAACATCTTAGCGGCTTTAACTGCGCCAAAAGCTCCTAACGAACTGCCGTATGATGACTTACTTAAAGTGTTAGAAAATCATATAGCACCAAAGAGGAGCTGCTTAGTTTCACAGCATTACTTTTTATCGACTCATCAAAAACAGGACAGTTCCATTTCGGATTATGTGGCTGATTTGTAACGTGATATTGCGGAATGTGAATTTACTGTTGCTTGCGAATGCCTTAAAAACGTATCGGTAGCTGATCTTTTTCTAACAGCGCAATTTATTCGCTGTATTAAGGACAGTTGGATCAAAGAACAGATATTACAATCTGAATTAACTGATTTTAATGATATTGTCGATAAAGCTATTGCGCTTGAAATGTCAAAAATAGACTGTCGCGAATTATCGAAATCGAATACAACAGGCTTGGAAGATATCAGCAAAATCGCAAAACGTAATCGGAAGTCGAAAAACGTAAAAACATCCTTTAGAAATCAAACCACAAATCAGAAGGATTTAGCTTCAAATTATCATAGGAAAACTAAGAAACATTTCCTCGATTTCGAAAAACATGTTATAAATAATTTGTGCCTGCGTTGTGGAAACAATTCTCATTTATCAAGAGAATGTCGATCAAATCCAAACAATTTGTAGTGTAGAGCATGCAAATCTACTGGACATGAACAAAAGGTCTGCATCAAAACATTATTACATGCTAACAGATCAAATAGTCCAAAACTAGCAACTAATCATGTGAAAACGTATCAAGACATTGGTGTAAATGCGATCGTCGACATTTACGTTAACCGTACTTCAGAATCTGCAGCAGATGCGACGAAATATTTTATTTTAGTCAGAATAGAAAATCGTTATCAAAATTTCGAAGTTGAAACGGTCCCAGGTTTTACGCTCATACCGGACAATCAATTTAAAAGATTAGGTATAAAAAGGCAGCTTGAACTAACCGGAATCGTATTTCTATCCTGTACTGAGAATGTATTCTTATCTCTTGGTAAAGTGCGAGTAAAAGTGGTACACAAGGGTCACGTATCCTTTGAGGATTTGTACCTGATGGATTTGATCCTTTATTAGTAAGAGTCTGGGTCAGACATTTAAAAATTAATCTAAATGAAATAGATCAAAACACAGGAAACGAAATTCAAAATGAAATATTTTCGATCCAAAACATCACTGATTTGTTGGTAGAAGCCACACGTGTGTCCAGAAAATCATTGGAAAATTGAAAAGTGATGGATTGATTGAAAATAAAAGTGGAAGGAGAAGGAAATGTATTCTGAGTGATGTCGGAAAAAAGGAAAATTTTGAAAGAATTCAAGATTAATCCTAAAGTATGTGAAGTCAAACTTGCTGCAGAAACTTCTCAAATCATTAGTAGAAGTGTAAGTGCTGAAACTGTACGAAATGTAATTAGACAAGCGGGATATAAAATTCGAGTTGCTAGAAAGAAACCGTTCATCAGCTTGCAAAATCCGAAAAAGCGTTTGGAGTTTGCAAAAACTCATCAATTGAAGACCAATAACTTTTGGAATAAAGTTATATTTAGTGATGAAAGTTAATTCAACAATTTCGGTAGTGAGGGCCGTCCCGTCTGGAGAAAGCCCAAAACCGCTTTGGATCCAAAAAATTTATGTCCTACAGTTAAACATGGCGGTGACTCCTTCATGGTTTAGGATTGTATGGCTTCAACCAGGGTAGGAAATTTAGTTTTGATAGATGGCATTATGTACCATATGGTTTACTTGAATATACTTCACAACAGTCTAAAAGAAAGTGCTAAAAATTTGGGTTTAGACGGAAATTTCATATTCAAGCACGATACAACGGCCGCAAACACACGGCACGTAACGTCAAAATGTGTTGTTTTTTTCATTGTAAACAACAGTTACACACACCACCACAGTCCCCGACAACAATGTCTTAGAAAATCTGTGGGCCACTCTCGAAACAGAGGTCGAAAAAAAATTTCGAAACAAATCCTATTTAAAACAAGTGTTGCAAGAAGAATGGAGTAAAATGTCTTCAGATACCACCAAAAAGTTGGTCGAACCGGTACCACGACGTTTGGAGGACATTATAAAAGCCAAAGGACATGCAACTAAATATTGACACTTTCTTTGTATGTGAGATATTACAAAAATTTCATTGGTGTATTCTCTTTTTTCAAATTAAAATTTGCATATGTTTATTTAAACTGCTTCTTAACCTTTTCGTTTTAGAAGTTTTTCGTTGATTGTTTTTTATTTATACTTTAAATTAAACCATTTGTTATGTGTAAAAATAAAAACATGTTTGCATTTCTTGGTAATAAGTTATTTATATTGGAAGTTGGATTTATCAAGTAAAATTAAGGTGTATTCTCAATTGCTTGAGCCACTGTAATTTGACTATCAAACTGAAATTAAGTTATGGAGTTAAACCTAGTTACACTCTAGAACGGATGTACCCTATGCTTTAACGGAAAAGGTTTATAAGGAACTTGATTCTTTCGAAGTAACTGGAATAATATCCAAATCAATTACAAGTGATTGGGGATCACCTTTAGTTGTAATTCCTAAGGGAAATGGAACAGTTCGACTTTGCGCAGATTATATAGCTGGAGTTAACGATCTACTTATGAACGTCAACTATCCAATCAAGAAAATCGATGAAGTTCTAAATAGTCTTAGAGATTCACCAAGTACTTCTTCAAGTAAAGTTTCGCTACTGAATTTTTCTTACAACAATTTGTTATTTTTTAGCATGCCTTCTTTGCTTTACAAAACAATTACATAATTACTGGAGTTAACTGCTAAAAATCACGGCAATGAACCAAAATACAAATATGAAGGAGGAAATTTAGCTGCTGAATGTGGAGTTAAATTTGCTTAATATTACTGGTTCTAAATATTTTGCCTGGTGAAAAGAACCTTTCCTTTTATTTGCATGTGATCAGCAATAGCTACAATGTGATAATCATAGTTTCCAAGAAATTCCCTACATTCAAAGTTCCTTTTCTATACAGCAGGGATTCGCAACCTGTGGTACATGTACCCTTGAGGGACGCGGCGGACGTGTTGGAATACGCAAAAGTAATTTTGGGAATGGGGGAAAACACAAAACATAAGGGATTAAAATGAAAAAAAGTTACAAAAATTTGTTTCCCCAATGTGAAAAGTGGAAGTTACACTAATCTGTAAGCCTAGCAGTGAAGACAATGAATGAAGAGTACCAAAAACTCAGTATTAAAGCAATAAAATATTTAAAATCTTTCACGAAAACAGAACTTGCGAAAAGAACATAATCATCTCATGCGTAATTAATCAAAATCCCAGTAATCTTGACACAGCTCCGAACATGAGATTATATCTGTCTTTATTTGAACCTCATTTCATAAAATCAAACTCCTTGAAGCAAGCTCAGGGATTGTATTGAAATTGTCTTCCATTTGAATCAATTTGAATTTCAACAATTTGAATTTGTCTTCCAATTGAATTTGATTATCACGGTGAGTAACTGTTAGCTTTCATCATAAGTTAACGCGAAATTATTTCAATGCTGTTTTCATTAGTTAAGACATGACACTAATACTATTATAAAAAATAAATCATTCAAAGGTTATTAAGCTAATTCGAGTCTTTTGACTCTTAAGTGAAACTAAGCCCTTAACATTATTAATAAAAATTACTTTGGGAGAAGGGAAGGTTGGGGGAGGGTATGGGAGTACGGGGTATTCAAAAATAAAAGGACTAATAAGAGATTAAGATGGGGTAAGGGAAAATATAAAGGGTGGGAACTGCTACACAGACATAATTATTCCAAGATCAGACTTTAATTGTTTTAAGTAGATTGTTAAGTTATAGCAATTTCATTTGTGAAAGAAAGCGCTAAATATAGTATTGTATCGCATAGTCAATTACAAGCGATAAGAATTTCTTGACTCAGTTATAATAATAAAATCTGTCAGCAAAAAATAAGTTCCACCTGTATAGCATATCGGAAAGAAGTGGATGAAGTAATGAAAGTTCCTTTTGTTCGTAAAATAATGAGTAGTACGAGAATGACTATCAGTATTAAGGGTTGATCATCTCTCCAACTTCGGTCTGTTTTTAATTGCTATTTATATTCAGTGTTTGCGAATAACTTCAAATACTTTTGCAACGAAGTAAATTGCTATTTATATGGACAACTATAAAATCGTCGTAAGCCAAACTTCATGAAATAATTGAAAAGCAACTTCTACATTGACCCAGACAAGCGGGTTAAATGATCAATTTTCAGAATACTACGGTACCAAAACTGAGCATCAACTTGCTTTGAAATACTAAAGTGAACTTGCTTCAAGCCTAAAAGAAAATAGAACTACCTACTACAAAATTTTCTTTTTAATTACAAAAGTGCCTTCAAATTCTTGATATTTAAGATCAGTTATAGTGATATTTTTTTTACTGAGTGTGAATTCCTCAGAGTGTCTTAAATGAATTGAATATTGAAACGATGAGGAACAGGATGCTTTGATACTATAAGCCAAAGGGTAAGTATACTTCTTAAGTTTCAACCATTGTTGAAGTAACAAGAAGACAGCAAATCCATGAAGATAAAATTTGTAAAGAGCATCTGCTACAGCCAGACGTTGCAATTCTGTAAACAGAAAAACCATTTTTTTTATTTTCTCAAAGCTCGATAATAATAACAAGAAAGATGTAATAGATTAAAAGCGTCTTGTTGTTTCAACTGTGCCTAATAGTCGTTTGTGACTCATCCACAAATTCATGGTAAGTCAAATTAAGATATGGTTGCTTAGAGATATAAAGAGGGCCGATTTCCAGTCTGAATTGCTGATTCTTACAGATCCTTCAGCTCATATTAACGAATATTTGTTTTAATTAAAATCTTTTTTCTTGTAAATATCACTGTGATTGCAAAGACTTAATAAAAAATATTGTTCTACAGTAAATTTAGTATTCAATGTATACAATTATTAGGTATGTATTTCAACTCCAGCGATTTTCATTAATAATGAACAATAATCAGTGGCGGCGATTGGGAGCAGAAGTAGGAGGGGGCAAACAATGTATAAACACCTAAGAGTTTTCCGGAGTATAGGGGATAGACAAAAAAATTTAAAAATTTAGTTACAAAATCAGCTAGCTTTCTCTGACACTATTGTTTTTTATAATTACCAGTTTTATGCAGCTAAAATGAAGTAAAAATTTAATTTTTTTCACAAAAAGGGGGAGACTGCCCCCCGAGTTACCGCCACTGGCAATAATGAGCAGGTCAGAAGTAATAGAATTAATTGGTGCTTATTTACATTAAAATACATCAAATTGTAATTATATCCGGATGACAGTCGATATTTACTTTCTGATCGAAAAAAATACCGAAGTTTCCTGCATTATCTTACTTGCTTTCAAATACAATTTATTATTATTAGCATTGCAAATAGTCTTTCTTTCAAATACTTGTAAGTTATTTCGTGCAAAATATTTTACAGTATTTTGTGACAGAAACAGTTCCAGTCTGCGAAACTACAGCTCATGTATCAGAAACGATGAAATTTTTCGTTATTTATTGCGCGGTTTTATTGGGATGAATTTTCCTTTCGAAGTTCCATCAAAACATTTTACATGCACTTCAACAGATAAAACTTTTTGAGACAGATAATTGAATTTTAATAATAAAATATTTTTTCAAAAATAAAAATCCATTTTGTTTTAATGGTTAGTCATCAAAAGCATCAGATTTTGAATTATCCATTATATAGAGTAGGATTTCTCTTACCCTGCTGTTCGTTCAAGCAATTAAAAAATTTCCGAGTTTTCCATTCGAAATTTCATCAAAACATTCTATATGTACCACAGATGATAAGAATTTTTGGAAGTAGATTGTTTCGTTTTGAAATTAAAACTTCTCCAAAAATGAAAATGCATTTAATTCCAAATGAGCACTCATTAAAAACATAACATTTTAAATCATCCGTTATACAGAGAACGATTGTCCGTTAACTTAACCTTCGTTTAAGCATTTTAAAATTTTCTGAGTTCTCCATTCAAAGTTTCATCAAGACATTCGATATGTGTCACAGATGATAAAAAATTTTGGAAATCGATCGTTTCATTTTAAAATTAAAACTTTTACAAAAATAAAAAAATCATTTTGCTTCCAATGGATACTCATTAAAAGCACCAGATTTTGAATCATCCATTATATAGAGAAAGATTGTCCCTTACCCTGATGCTCGTTCAAGCATTTTAAAAGTTTCAGGGTCACTGCACACGACTCATCTTGTCTGCTTTTCTGTCTTAAAGTTTTATCACTAGCAAATGGAACAATATCTCTCAAGCGAGGAAAAAGTTGAATCTTTTCCGGGCAAACTGCAACCAAGCAATACTTGGTTTATGAAACAGCGACGGAAACAAGATAATTGACGACTTGCTAAAAATACGATTACCGAAATTAAATCAAGAGTAAATGTTGATTTTTGTAGAAGTTTTTCGAAAACATCTAATTAAATTATTGAAAATTGATAATTTTCACGTCCAACAAAGGAAACAAAATAATTGACAACTTGCTACAAATATGATTATAGAAATTAAATCAAGAGTAAATGTTGATTTTCGAAAGAATTTTTCGTAAACATCTAATTAAATGAGGAAAAATTAACGTACTTGGAGTATCTGAAGAACATTAAAACCTCTTTAATACGTCGTTCAATGGACCGCACCAAATAGATGCTCTATTAAATTTCGGTTCAAAATGCGATAAACTACTTACTTTAGTCATACAATATTATAATGGTATAGTACATTATAATGATATTTTATAATAACTGCAGATTATTATTGAGCTTATAATTGGAAATAATTTAAAAGATTGAAATCTTTTTTTAAATGGGTCTACAACATGCAATGATAATCATAGCATTTTTATTGCATCAACCCTTCTTGAGTAATCATTTGTAGAAATTCTTCTTTTTTGTTTTTTTTTATCGCAGAACATATAACAATTCTCATTATCGGGCATATTGCAAAATTTTAGATCAGAATTACAATAAATAGAAACTGAACTGTATTTCTTTATTGCGATAGTCTTTGGGAGTTTTTTTAGGGAAGTTTGCACGAAAATTCTCAAATTTTAGTTCTGTTGCGAAAAAATTCCATTAGTTTTGATTGTCGTAATGTTTCTGGGATCTATTTAAATCACAGTGAACTGAATTTATATCCTCACACTTTTTTTCTGTTCAGTTTTAGGTCGCGCTCTATCGAATACCTGAACCTTATACAGATTTTTTTTATAGTTGAAACTAATAGGATTGGTATAGGACCATGGCAAAACGACACTAAGGAGAACGACGTACTAATAAACGATGTACTATAGAGGTCTCACTGTATCTCTAAAATAAGTTTTTCTACCGATGTGAAGGAATTAGACAGGTGAATGGAAAAGCAGTGGACGCGGTAAGCTGAAAATTTCTCTCAGATCTTTCACTCAAAATATTAAATAAAAATCATTTTTATATTTGAAGAATGCTTTTAGATGCCTTCAAAGACAAGAATTTACATTACGTAATAATTTTCAAATATCAAAAATGCAGTAATTTACCTTTAATTATCTAATACGGAGGTCCCCAACCTGTGGTACGCGCACCCCTGGGGGTACGCGAATGACTAGATGGGGTACTCGAAATCGAAGTTGGTAATGGCGGAAACGAGAAAAAAAGGAATTAAAAAAGTTACAGAATTTTGTTTCCACAAGTTAATACTTGCTATTTAATAACTATATCACTTGAAAAGTTGATTATTAGAGAGTGTAATTTTTACTCATCCGTATAAGTTAATGCGAAATTATTATAATGCTGATTTCAATTGTTTTGGCGTTGGACTAACACTATTGTAAAACCGCAATAATATGTAAAATAAAAAATAAGTCCAGAAAATGTTATTAATTCGAGTCATTTGACTCTTAAGCTAACCTAAGCCCTTAACGTTATTGATAAAAACTTCTTTGCATAGACGGATGGTTGGTAAGGGAGGGGGGAGGATATGACAGTAGGGGGTACGCGAAAATATAAAGATTAATCAAGGGGTACGCGAGGGAATAAAGGTTGGGAACCCCTGCTCTAATAGTTAAATAAATATACAGGGTTTCCACTCAAACGTGGTCCAATAGCTAATTTCTAAACCGTTCGAGATAATAAGCATATACTTCCGATGGGAAAAATGCTTTAAATGATGTAAAGATTTATAATTTATGTTGTTTGAGTTAATAAGTGTACTGCTGAAAAAATTACGGAGACTACATTTTTATACAGTCCCTCGGTCCAATTAGACATCTTTAGTAAAATATTCTTGACACACTAATATTTTAAACAAGTAAAGTTCCACTCTTGTGCGCCTAACCGAGTGACTGTGACTAACTAAATCTGACTGAGCTATACAGCTTCGAATTTCATTATTGTAAATCAATCAACGGCCTCCTCGAGCAAGCGCTATTCGTTGATTGGTGGATCTTCCTCGAGGCGTCCATTGAAATGGTCTAAAATAGTGATATTCAAAGTTTCATAACTCGGGCAGTTTCAGTCGCAAAAAAGTGAAACTTTTTTATTGTTGTTTAAAATGTTAATGTGTTAAGAATATTTTAATAAATATGACTAATAGGTCTGTGGGACTATATAAAAATTTAGTCTTCGTAGTTTTTTCAGCAGTGCATTTACTGGCTCAAACAAAATATAGTCCTGTACGACATTTAAAGCATTTTTCCAATTGGAAGTGTATGCTTATGTCTAAGGGTTTAGAAATTAGAGGTTGGGCCACGATTAGATAATGTATGAAAAACGCTTAGAACAGTTCCAAAGGTGCGCGCAGTGGCTCTCTGGTGAGCCACGACTTCCTAATAGGTGGACTACGAGATATCATCGGCGTTCAGGCAGGTGTCACTAAGTCCACAAAAACCTTTTGACGGACTACTGCAGTCAATTAGAATTTGCAATTCAATATTTCGTGATAGAAACCTGTCATCCAAACATCAGTAAATCAGCCGTAGGAGCTAGAAATCTAAAATAAATTTTACTATTTATCAGTTAAATTAACTGATAAATAGTAAAATTTAAATTAAGTTTAAAACTTAACTTAAATTAAGTTTAATTTGACTACATCTCGGAAACTATAGTTTTGGACTAGCGACTATTGCCTGAACGAAGGCGATATCAGATAATTTTCTTAAGTACTAAAGCTCAAAAAAAATTTAACTCCATTTGTTACATTTTATTTGTGCAAAGTTGGGTTGTCGGCAGTTGCCGTCATAAAATCAGATTATCCTGCGAGTGTGGCAAAGGGAACGAAGGTTTTCAGGTGTTCAGGTTGAGTTTAGTTCTATGATTTGAGAAAATGTGTAGTGGTCAACAGGCTCATCCATCCCACTGATTATTATATTTATGAAAGTTTGTTCAATAAATTTTTATGTGAACTAATTACTTATTTACTTTTATCTTACTTATGAAAATTATTGACTATTTTGAAAAAAATGTACTTGTTGCAGTTTTATATAGAGCGTCGTGGAAAATTCTTGATTCATCAAGGACGCCATGAATCGGAAAAAGTTTGGGTTTAGTTTAGTTATATCAACGCCCCGTTTTGAAGCAACACGAGAGATATTTCGGAACGGACCTCGTAATTTTGAACCGCGTTCAGATGACGAGGACGACACCTGAGCTGGCAACCCCCATAAAAACTTCCGCACCACACCAGCGGGCGAAAAAGTCTGGGAATTACTGGCATAGAATTAACTAAATATTAGAGGAATGCTGATGATTGTTACAGTTACGCTTATAAAAATAAAATTACAGTATACATTAGTGCGAACAAAAAGATGCAATGAAGACAAGGATGTGATTTTATCCAACAAACAAACATGATGAGTCAGTCGAGGTCGAAAAATAAATATAAAGCTTTTTTTGTTTGCGTTTGCAAATGAAAACGCTATTTTCGATTCTCTTGCGAAATAGTAACTGAGTTACACAAAATGTTTCTGTTTTACAAAGATATTCCTACAATACAACTAGTATGCAAACCTTTGGGGTAAAATAAACACGTAAACCTCATTAAAACTCTCTGACAGATTTAATTCTATTTCTTTGAAATGAATTTTTATCAATGAATTTCCAGTGATCGTCTTCGCTTCGAGATGGCAAGACTGCGGATTACAGTCCCGATATAGTCATGGAAACATGTTGAATCTGATCGTAGCAATAAGGAACTTCCCGATATTCCGTATAGAAGTTATTGAACGACGGGTGTCCAATTACAAGGCTCTTTCTTTAAATTGTACATGGGTTATCCAGAAAGTATAGTCCGTTAGGAATTCAAGGCGTAGCCACACTGCAATCGCAAGAGTGCACATGCGCATCGATTAAATCGAACCATCTGCAAGACCGAGGCATCACTGTTAGAGGAGACAGTAATACAGATGTTTCGTAATGATTTGCAACGATGTTTAAGAAAATCGATACCGCTTCCCCATACGGCGGCTGCAACGCAAGGACATTAAAGACTTTGACTGGGAAATATTCCTTTGTCCCTCTTTCTGCCCAGACCTCACCCCTTATGATTTTCATATATTTTTGCGACCTCCCTTTCAGGCAAGTGGTTCCAGGTTGAGAGTGCTGTGAACCAATCTCACCTGATGGTCATCACATTTATAGATACTCCATTTCTAGGCAACGGTGAGACTTGGAACTAATCTACCTTTATTTTCTGATATTTCTGTTTATTTTTGTAAATTTATATATCTAAATGAGAAGGACACTCACTGACTCATCACCGAATCTCGCAAACCACTGGGACTAGAAACTTGAAATTTGGCAGGTGTTTGTTTCTTGGGTAGTAAGTGCTCACTAAGCAAGGATTTCTCTAAATATTAATTACTTAAAAATTACTTTAAATTTTAATGCTTTTCCGCAAGAACTTCAGAGCATATTATCTCACAAAAACCATTTTAACATCATCTTAAAGTTTAAAAATTAGCTTTGCAATGATACCAATTTCATTTCCATGCGATACTTTCTTTAATTTTAATTGATTTTTGGAAATGTGTTCAAACACAATTTCCAACAATGTTTTTATTGTTATCGTCTGCAGCTTTTTTGGAGCATGCGCGGAAGAGCTCCTTCACCGATTTAAAAAAAAAAAAAAAAAAAATTATTAACTGAGAACTGATGAGTTGCGTTTTGAAAGTTATTCCTGTCGATATTTTGAGTTGCAATTTGATTAATCTTTTGTAAATTATTTATAAATTTGTGTGTGCTGTCTTTGTATATATTTAGAAAGTTACAATGACTCTAGGCGCGGGAAAGTGTCAGTGGTGTTATGTCTTTGTATATATTTCTATTGTAAAATTTTTTATTGTGTTGTTGTTGTTGTTGTTTGTATTGAGAAAATATATGAAACTTCAAAAAGAGAAAAAAATTGCAGTTGTCGGAATTCCGATGTAAAAACTCAGCTCAAGAACCGGAATTCCTACTAAAGAAAGCAGACTCAACTGCAACTAATAATGCAGGCATCATATGTACAATAGTGCATAGAAAAAATAATAAAGAATATTCTCACTACGAAAATCTAGCTCTAAATGATGAGAACAAGAATTTATGTTTTAGACATCAGACAATATTCTCAAGTTAAAAAAAACTGCGAGATTTGTAAGATACAACAGATAAAATTAAATTCAGTGCGCGCGCGTTGTTTTTAAAAATCGTTTGGGACACTTTCTAATATTTTGAGAAACTACGAGATCTTTAAAATCTTTCGTGCAACAGATTTTCTCATTTTAAGTATAAATAAAAGCGCGGAAGATAGAAAGTTTTTACTGTAATTCTGCGAGTGCTTATCTATATAAATAAAACTGAAACACCACAATGTTTAATTAAATTAAATGTCATTCTTTAAAAATTATTAGTAACTTACGGAGAAAATAAAAAATCGTTTGGTTTATTATATATTTCCATATTAATTAAGCATTTCAGACGACTATCGGATTTTGTTTATTATAATATCTCATATAAAAGTATTTTTTACATTAAAACTATAAGGAAGTGAAAACATTTTATCCCAAGCAACAAGGTACCAATAATTTGTTGCTATGCGGACGAAGTTGCGGGCATCAGCTGGTATTAAATAAAAATGTAGTTGGATTATAAAGCAATATTACGCCAATAAAGAAACGAAGGTAAATATTTCATAATTCAAAGGAATTCTGCAAGTCATTTTTTCCGTTGTTTAGGTTGCTTACTTACTTCTTAAAAATCTTAGCATTAAAATTCACTCGAAAAATACGGTAGTATAAAGCAGTTCTTTTTTGTTGTTTGAACATAATTTAGATGCATATTGGACTGCATTTTCTACAACTAACAACATCAAAGCAATTACTTTGATTACCAACCAAATCAAATATGATCTCAATAGCAAAGCTCCTAAATTGTTTGAATTCAAGATTTTATTGTATTTTTAATCAATCTACCCGTTTTATACGTTGAAGTATGAATACAATTCAATGCTTCCGTAGTAAAAGTGAGTAATGCAAGTAATAAAATAATTAATGTCTGATATTGGGAAGCATTTTTATACTACATGTTACTGACAAGAGAAATAAATACAAGATCTGTTCACATTTTTTCCCCACCGTATTTTTATGTAGCAATATTTTCATATAATAAAAAATTTTAGACGATTTCAGATTTTTTCATGTTTTAAAGCTTTTATAACTTTAAACAATGAAATTAATATCATAACTATAAAAAAATTCGCATTAGAAATATTTTCTTTTTCATTCGCTTATTTCCAGAAAATATGAGAGCTTCATAGATAAATTCTTCTTAGAGTTTTTTTATACTTTCATTTAACTTGACTAGTTTCATGTTAGTAAAGTGGGAATTTCTTAATCGATTTTTCTCTCACTTTCTGTTAGAATTTTGAAATTTTGTACACTTGTGTGTTGTCGATGAGAATACTGTATTTTAATATTTTCAGAACTCAATTATCAGTTAATCGATTAATTTAATTAGATTAATTTAATCGATTGATTTTTTAGAATGGAGTCACCTGGCAGTGAATTTGAGAAAAAATTGATTTCAATATTTCATAATATTTATATTATTATTAATGAATGAATACAAATTATTTCCTTTCATTATTATTAAAATGTAGAAAATAACTGAAATAAAAAATTTTACCTTTTAGTACACTAATAAAAGTGTTTTATTTTAAATTTATTCTATCTACTTGAAACCAAACTAACCATGCTTAATACATTAATTACCATAAGACAGTCCGATCATATTACGTCTTTATAATTGAATGAGTTATAGATAGGCGGGTCATCGTGATGTAATTAACATTAAATTTCAGCTATCTATTTGGCACAGGAATTTTGCAATAATTAGATGTATGGTTGGCTATTAATTTGTTAATAAATGAATATGTGAGGCAATTAATGTGTAAAGCACATACACATGGCCAGTAAAAAAATGACAATATAACTGATCGTAAGCTTTCCTAAAAAATAGTGCAGAGTTACTTTCTTAAACGTTCATAAAAATAGTTTGGAGAGACCGAGGAAGACTACCAAACAGAACCAATTAGCAAATGATGAAATGCCGGCTTAGTTCCTTGAAGTCTAGCTTTGTGGCATGGAACAGTAACAATAGAATTAAGGATATTTTTGAAGAATTCTTCAGACAAATCTGCGATACCCGCAGGATTTCGAAAACTCTTGAGTCATTTCGTTTACTGTCATAAAAATTCCACCTTTCAATAATCTATACATTTGTTTTATCAGATTTCTTTATATTTTCGCTCAAAGTGAAATTTACATATTCACTGAGCTTTCGAACACAAATACTTAAAAGTTTTAGGTGTGGTGTTTATTTATTAAAGTGACTAAATAAACTATAACTAAATATACGAATAAAAGTGGCGCCATTGCGTAGGACCATTTGCAGAAAGCCGTAAAATAAAATTCAAGAAGTTTTAAACTGCTTAAATCTGAGGAATGAAACCAGTTGAACTCAAAATAGTATTCTGTGCGGCCAGTTTGTAATTAATTAACTTGAACTGCAGCATTAACATTTAATTTTGGAAGTGTACAATCATATTACTATCCACCAAAGTGCTGTCCTCCCCATTCCTTCAGAACGGACGCAGGTATAGTATTAAAAGTGGTGCCTAGATAAAGTAAAGTCACCATACGCGACCACTTACAGCGTCATCTAGCAGCAAAATTCGAAGTTAGCATTCCTATCTTGAAAACGGATCCAGAAAAAAAGTCAATTGCAAAGTTATAGAACATCACTAATTTAATTAACTTTGCATCCATTATTGTATAGCATAGAGCACATTAAAAGCGAAATCTTTGCACGCTTTCCTAAACCGTATCTTCATGAGTAGAATGTCTGCTGATCTAACAAAGTAGTGTAGAAAGACTTCCCAACTCAACTCGCATTTGGTATGTGAATTGTATGAAATTCATGTATTATGCGAATAAGTATGGAAGTAAAATTGTTTAAGTACCATTGGAATTCAGAGAAATAATGGAGAAATGACTATCAGTAGTTCATATACGATTCCAAGATCATAAATCCCTAAGGTCAGGTAATGTAATATAAGAAAATAGCAGATTTCTGAGGATTCCAAGGAGTATTGACATATTTTCCCTATTAGCTGTGACTGATAGATTTGGAACCACATCTGGGGCCAGTTTAAAATGACAACTACCGTCGATTAGGCTATGACTGCAATCCTCTGTTCCTTACTTTGACAGATGGCATTTTGAAAGGCATGTTTGCAGAGGATTTAAGTAAACATTTAGCACTAGGCCTGAACTAAATTTCAGTAATGAAAAACTCATACCATAGAAATTCCTACAAAAATTTCTTTATCTTCTAGTCCAGTCCTCTTAACTCTTTGGGAGAGAATCTTTTTAAGTGATTTATTTGACAATGCTTTATTAATTTTATTTTGGCAGGAATATTGAATTCATTCTTCTAAATTTTTATTCATTGCGTTTTTCCCCCGACTTGAAATAATAAGAGTTCAAGTGGGGGATGAAAGTATACATGTATCAGTGCCCTTCAAGAGATTAGAATTCAAATCTCTTTAAAAACCCTTTTGTATCACAATCGACAAATTTCCCTCTCAACTCTAACCAAGTATTTATATGCAACGACTGAGAAATCTGTCGCTTCCTTAGCTCTACTTTTATTAAGTAAGTTATTTGTGTTATAGACAAGACAACATTTGTAAAATCAAAATTCAGTAGCAATTTAAATCCAGAAAATTATTCATTTTTGTGCAATACTGACAACGGGCTAATTAAGTAGGATTTTCATTTACGTGCACTACATCAGCCAGCCCTTGATCAGGCCTTAGTGTGTAATCATTGCTACCTATACCGAAAGGATCAACCTATGTTACATGAGAAGCAATGGGCACCAATGAAGTGTCTCAAAATGGAATTTGAAGAAATTATTAGGCCGCAGGACACGCCTCGCTATCGTTCAAGTAATATTATTAAGTTGCGGGTAAACTTTTGAAAGTAACCAAAAAAGATTATGAAATCAAAAAATTTATAATGCAATGTTCGACATTGGATCGACTAAAATTAATTAATACAGATAAATTACAGTTATAAAATTTTCATTATTCTGACCAATCAGAATTCCTTATACAGAATCACTATCGCGGAGAAAACCACGATTCAGCCAATGAAAAGCAAGGATATAACCTTTTGTTGCGCGGTGTTTTTATTTTGCGCATTTTATTTTTCAGAGGCTTCGACTTCTGCGATTCTAAAAAGCTCAATCTAGAAACTAAAATGGTATATTGCTAGGATGGAATGTAAAATCCACGTATTGGAAGACTGTATAGATGCTTTTCAGTGTTGCTCAGATTTAAGTCTTGAAAAAATTAAATTTTGTGCAGATCAGTGGATTTTGACCGATGAAAAAGAAACAAAAGTTAAAACAATTAAAAGCTTTTTTCACGGAAGATAATTCCCAACAAAGTCGATAATCAGTGATGTAAAATACCTGGGTATTTATTTTTAAGGGTAAATACCCAAAATGGGTATTTACCTGGGTATTTATTTTTCAATTCACTCTATTCATATAAAATACATGTACTGGTGTGCAAATAAATACCCAGATAAATAATATAATTTAATTTTAAATAATCAAAAAAATAATTTAAATAATTTAATCAATAAAAATTAAACTAATTAAATTTTATAAAAACTAAAATATTTAATCAGAAAAATCAAATGCATTACTACATCATGCTTTTAACATAAAATACATGATTTAAATTAAAATACCATATTTAATAACAATAAGTAAATGAATAATTTTGAATTTGCTGCTTCTTAAAAAAGAGTTATTTTAACTTTTAAAAAACTCTTTTTTAAACTAATTTTAAAAAAAGGGAATTGTATTTGGTTTTAAAATTATAAAGAGCTGATAATGGAAACTAAAATGAAAGATACAATTGTTCATAATTCTTTTTGGATTAATCAGTCAAAGAACCAGACATTTCTGATGAAAAGTTAGCAGATGTTTCAGTTCTAACAAAATTAAATTCTAATTAAAAATTATAGTGAATGTATTGAATAATAGTTATTCCTGAAACTTTTATATTGTTTGAAGATGTACTAGGCATTTCACTGCTAGGCGGGGTTCATCTGAATCATCACCATCAGTACTTAAATGTTCTTGAAATTAAAAGTTTGATGTAGTTTTCATAGTTTGAATTTGTTTAAAACTATATTCATTTTCTATTACATTCCTTTCAAAAACCTTTTTTCAATCCAACAGGATAATTGAAACATTTTTTTACATGTTTTTCCAATTTCGTTACATTGGTATGTTTCTACTCAACATCCCAGTTTTACTTATGTTGTACACTTTTACCCTTTTTAACATTAAAAAGTTCCAAGTAAGTCCTTTTTTTCTTTCCCATTTTTTTTTTCTTTACAACATAAAATTTGCCATAATAAGAACACTTGTGAAGAGAGTAAATCACACCTCTTTAAATCAAAACAAGACTGGCTGACTTGTAGCATGGGATTCTGAGAAAATTAAGAATCAGAAATTTCAAGGGGCCCTATCTGTATAGCATAAACAGTTTTCAAAATTATTATTCCATTTTAAGTGCCATTCCTTCAAACCAGAAAAGGTAAATTATCCTCTGATCCTGTTTAAATTCTGGAATATTTTATTCTGAATCCTGATAGCAATTTTTAAAAAAATTTGGTCAGAACTTTAATTTAAAAATATTATACCTTATGTATTATATATATAAATTTTCTGTTTCATTTTGAATCACTATTTGCAAATACTTTTTTTTTTGTAAAATACACATTTTTTGGTTATTTATAAATTTTATGTTTCATTTTGAATCATACTTCACAAATACATTTTTTTTCCTTAAAATACCCAGTTTTTGGATATTTATAACTTTTATGTTTAATTTTTAATCACCATTCATAAATACTTTTTTTTTTGCAAAAAAAACCCAGTTTTTGTGTATTTATAAATTTAAATTTTGAATCCCCATTCGTAAACACTTTTTTTTTTTTTTTTTTTTTTTGCAAAATACCCAGTTTTTGGATATTTATAAATTTTAAGTTTCATTTTGAATCTTAAAATCTTGCTTATCAGATACCAATCTTCTTCCAATTCAAGATTTTCTTCAAAAGCATATTTATTCATTATTAAGCAAATTACCAGGCTGGAATAAACAGAAGTTTATTATTGCACCATGCCCTTCATAACATGGATGGAAAATTTCAGAAGGTATATTGGAAGTAGATTATTATCATATGTCTCAAGAGCCAATTCCTCCAGCATTAATAATGTTCACTGCAAATGGAAAAATAATAGATGCTGTACAGAAAGCTGTTCTTGCACTTCAGTGAATTGTGTTTATATACAGAATATGTGAATTTACGTGATAATGCTGATTAAAATACTAATAACTTATATAATTATTTATTGTACTATTTGTATAAAGTACATTACTCATTCATAAATAAAATAATGAACATATAAATTTCATAATATTTGTATAGTTTTGAAAATACATTTTTTAAAAAACAAATGTATCTATAAATATTTTATTCAGATGGATATTTAAAATGCCTGCTTATCTATGTAATGAGCTATATAATTATAAGAATCTTCATAATCACATGTAAAATATGTATTGAATAATTTCTCGTCAATGTAAACAAGGAACTGTTATGCATAAAATAATTGTAATGTTATTTTATACATATTTTTTAAAAGTATCTTAGCCTTAAATGCTGTGAACCTATGTTTTTTGAAAATTATTGTCTTTGCAAGTATACACAATTTACAACTAAGCAGATATGTGAATTTCTTGAGAAGCAAATATATGAAATTGCCACTTGCATACACAGAATTTTTTTAAACATCCAAGAGATATCAGCAGAAGAATAATTAAAAAGGCAGTTCAATTTTATAAGTAGCAGCATATCAAGAAGCTTCATATATATATATATATATATATGTTTTGAATACTTGCTTAGAAATGTAAATATTGCATCATTATGCGTAAAAGACTAATAATATTTTTTTATTTATGCTTTAAAACAGTGTTATATAGATATTTCTATAGTAAACTAATGTTATTTGAAAATGGCTGTAATTTTATTTATGAATGTATACTAGTAAAATTTTGAAATAATTTTTGATATTATATAATGTTAGGAAAATACCAATTAAGGTTATTATGTATAAATATTGATTCTAAACAAGCTGACCTTCATTCAGGAAATTCAACAAGCATATTGAAGTTGCTAAATCTTCTTATTAGTTATTCTGACAGTTTAAAAATCACTATTGTATGAATAGTGAAAACCTTGTGAAGTTTCGTGATCAATCAAATATCTATGAAATCCTTAATATCCACATTGCAGTTTAATGTTTTTTTAAAAGTAATTAACAAGAAAGAATATTATTTTGTTTTACATTAATAAAAATGCTATTTATTCAATTCTATTCAGAACAAATAAATATACAATAAAATACTATGTAAATTATGAACACTTTGCAATTACACTGTTGATTATTTTTGTTGCAGAAATATGGAAGAATGTCTGTTGTTGTAATAAAAGGTTAGAGATGTTCATACCAAAATTTTATTGAATAACATTTAAGTAGATTAAATAAAGTACGTTCTTATTCACATCATAATTCGAACAACTTTCAGTAAAGAATGCTTACTTCAACTTTGTAATAAAGGCGATAGGAAATAGTTTAAAGATGACATTTCAATTTGAGTGAAAGTTTAACTTCCAAACAGTGATAGAAACGAAGACCTCTGGCTTTATTATCGACAGTTTATGGGCATTTCCTTCACTTAAATTATAAAAATTAGGTTTTTGCTAGATACAAATCAACAAGCAGTAGCCAACTCAAACGTAAACAATGAATATTGTGCGAACTAGTTTGCCGCTTTCCGATTGGTCAGAAGAACCACACAATTTGGCTGCAGTTGAAATATATTTTGACGTTTTCATAATTTAAATTGAGTTTGTTCGTTGTAGAACATTGCATTTTTAATAAATATTTAATATTTTCTGTTTTTCTATTGAAAGTTCAAGTTACTCCCTGACTTAATAATAATTTGCATTTTCTAGCTTAGTTGGCTGCCCACGTCCTGCGACCTATATGTATTCATGCACTTTATGCATCGATTTGGTGCTCGAACCCAGCACATTGTAACTTCATCTTGTAAATTTTAAAGAAACTTATAAAAGATGGTGAGTGCAAGTTTTAGTACAATTATAGGAAAAAATCTTCAACTTCAATAGCATTTTTGCTTGATTTTCTTGAAATGCATCTATAATCAGTTATCTGCACAATTCAATAACATTGCAACAATAGATATGCAACAATAGCAAAAGAAATGCAAGAAAGTAAACAAAACTCCGAAACATTCAACTCTTAATGTCATTAGTATGGAAAAGTTGGCACTTTTAACAAGAAATGTTAAGAGATTCATTTAAGAGAATGAAAAGTAAATAACATCTCTTAAAATTGAACATGTTTGAAACTGTATGAAAAAGGATGGAAAAAATAATTTATTTAAAATGTTCGAACTAATAAAAACTTGTGTATCACCCCCCCCCCCCCAAGAAAAAAAAGTCATGTGTTAGAGCAACTTGAGAACAATCCCATTCATGGCTCAAACTTCAATTCCAAAATAATCACATACATGTTTAAAGAAGAACTATGACTTACAAGTCTCAATTCAAAAAATCAGGAAAAAGAAATGTAATGTAAAATAAACATTTATTCAGAACTTTCAAAACATACAGAATAAGTGAAATACAAACTTACAAAATGCAGAAAGTTTGAGAAAGTTTCAAAAAATTAATTATACATATCAGTATTTTCTTAGTAAAGACTTAAGCACATAGAAAAACAGTTTGTTTACATACATGAAGCGATGAATTCGTAGTTGAATAACAATGAATATCTGTACACAATAGAATACAAAAATGGACATAAATTAAGTCAGCACATGCCAATTATATGAATCTAAAAAATTAAGTCTTTTTTAAAGTGCATATGATTAAATTAACGAATTTTTTATTAGATTACAAAACTTTCAAGTAAAACAATAATTATTGACTTTATTTTGAATACACGAGAAAAAATTTAATTCAGATAAAGAGCAGTTCTCAGGTGTGGCATGGCAGACCATTTATGACCACGAAAAGATGAAGTTTGACACAATGAACAATATCACAATAAACTAGATGAACTTCATTTTCAGTAAGGATTAGCAGTGGGTTTATAGCAGAAGTTCTTAGCTCCAATGGTTAAACCAATAGCAAAACAGTAAACTCGTGAATCGATTATGATGCCTTGTTCACTGTATTCTAAAAAGAAAATTTTCCAAATGAAATTTTTAATATCAAAATATACAATTAGAAACCTTCAAGTTATTTTCAAATGCCTTTTAGTTTGTAAAGAAAGTTAAATTTTTGTATTTCATGTAAAAGCAAAAATTTTACAATTTCATGATAAAATTTACAAGATTATAACTTAAACTCTAATATTAAACAACATTCGTTCAATCATTAAAAGTAATTCTTTTCATCAATTGCTTTCCCTTTTAAGTGCAAGAAAATGATAAAAACTTGGCTCTCTTCATTTATCACATTCAAAAGTGTAGTTTTAAACGCACATGTTAATATAAAAATCTATGCAATGAAGATAAAACCTGTCAGCATTAATTCTTACATGCAACTTATTTGTGCCCAGTAAGCATTTACTAAGTGCAAAAAAGTTAACATTTGGCTATCTACAATAACCATGAAATTCCATTTAAGAGAACAAATTACTATAAATGAAAACATATAATTGACTCAATGTTTTGGATAAATATAGAAATTAAAAACTCCAATCTAATGTGCTAGAAAGGTGACAGGTACACAAAGTCTCAAGAATGACATTATAAAAATGAAAAATCATTTTCCACATTTACTCCAGAAATTATGCCTCACAAGGAATTTTTAAAGCCATGGTGTAAGAGAAACAGGTCAGACATTCAAAATGATCTTAATGCATGAAATGCAACTGTAAGTGTTGATATTTGTTAGAGACCATGTATGATTAAAAGTTTACATCTATAATTCATCCTCATACTGTTGAATCAGAGCTACAAAAGGAACAAGTGAAACAATATTTGAAATCCCAACAAACTATACACCATGACCAGTCAACTGACTGCTCTCCAATGGAAGTTTTAATGTATTGGTGAAGTGTCAGCACATTTAGTGTTAAGTTACACATATTGAAGACTGCCCAAAATTTATCATTTTTCCTTCAGCAGATCCAGCACACGAGTCTGAAGTTTAGGTCTTGCATTTCTAAGCTAATATATATCACTGTCATTCAGGCAGAAGTCACCAAGTCCAAAATTTTCTATTTTGAGATATATAACGCATCGTCATCTCCAATTCATTCCCTACACTCTGGTAAAACTCGATAACTTCTTTGAGCTTCCATTGCTGAGTAATAGAGATGTCCTGATTTCACTAAGTCCTGAAAGCGTTTTTATCGTTCAGGCAGATATCACCAAGTCTACTTAAATTACTTTTGGCAGATTTATTTTCGATATTTATGAGACAGTTAATAAACTTAATGATTACTTCCTACTGCTGGGAAGGTATGATAATTGCTTTCCCAGACTTCAGCAGGTGGACAGTGGGGGTAAAATGACGAAGTGTTTGCTGACATAGTGGCACGCGGGGGGGCGGGAGCAAAATCGGGAAATGTTTGAAATTTTTTTTTAATATAAGGACTTGATCCAGAAATACAATGACCTGATCCAGAAATATAATGACCTGATCCAGCTATGTAAAAAGGGAGATACTACAAGAATTTCATTCATTTTATAAATCCATGCCATGTTTAAAAAACTCTGGAACTGTAAATCCAGAACCTAGCCAGGAAAGTGATTCAGAGAATTAAGTTGGTTTTGTGTAGAAATATAATAAATGTGTCACTAAAATACATGTCTGCTATTGCAATAATTATTTGTTACCTTGGCATGATAAACACATTGAATGCAAAGGCAAATAGTAAAGGCAACTTTAATGTAAATAGCAAATGCAATGTGATAGGCTTAACTGGTAACATAAATTATAATTAATAATATATTTAAAAATCATTTTGACAGTCAAAAGTCACCAAATCTACAAAAATTCCCTTCGACGGACTACTGCAGACAATTAGAATGTCCAATTAATTAGTTCATGATATAAACCAGTTATCTAAACATTAGTTAACCTACGTTAGGAGTTAAAATTCGGTAAAATGATTTTAACTATTTTTCATAACGACTTAAAAGTTTAAATTGGCTATATCTCAAAACTATGTTTTTGGACTTCATAACTTCCGCCTGGACAAAGATGATATCTTCTATGTACTTAAGCTGAAGTTCCCTCAAAATTTGCATGAAGAATTTCAAATCACTTTGCATTAAAGCTGTTCCGCTTTAGGACATTGGAATTTATAAACAATGGGAGGGATATTTAACACAAAGAAATAAAGATATTAAGAACATATTCAATGAAACGTCTCGGATTTTTCCACTAGAGAATTTTGGTAAGAAAGTGCAAAAAAATTCTCTGGATAAACAGATTAACAGCATGTGCATGTCAAATTCATTACATAATTACAGGCAGGAAAAGCTTACCATTTAATCTTGTCAGAAGCTCATCAACTGGAATGTGAAGCACTTCTATGATGTCTAAAGAGGACAAAAGATTTTAAAAATATTAAAATTTCCCAAAGTATTTTAATGAACATACATATTTACCACAGTTTACATTAAACATGACAGAAAAACTATCATAGATTAAAACACATGCAGTGAATCTTTGGACATTTATACCCTCATTTTTCGAGACCTACCATAGCAGTCAATGAAAATGCACTACTACATTTTTTTATGAATACAGCATTAAATTGGGCAAATAAAGACTCAAGAAAAGAAAAGGCTGAAGAGTGAGTTTTTAACCCCCCCCCCCAAATATGACAAAATCTAGGGCACTAAATTTTCATTGGCCACTATGGTATATATTTTCTAGATAAATCAAACAATAGTACAACATATAATATTTCCATTACATTTATATAAAATATCATACAATCATAAAATACAAAAGGTCAGGAAACATTTTTAATTTAAAATTCATGGAATGGGCTAAATTAGCATTTTAATCATGAATGTAACAAAAGCCAAATTAGTACTTGAAAAAAAAGCACAAAACACTTACAAAAATATTTTATAACATGATTTGAAATGCACACACAAGTCAAGTATGGAAGAAAATTGATCTATTCATTAATTTAATTACTGCAGTGTTCAGTTTGCATCAACTATATAAATACTGTATACTCCCAGTTTTGTTTTCTATAAAATGCCTAATATCTAGTTGATAATATTCCTACATCCATAAAATATGATTAGCAAGATAAGGCAAGGTTTTCAAGGATTCATGCAAAATTTACCAATGGTTACTTTTAACTATAAAATTCACAGTATACATTAAAAAGACAATTTTTAAGTTAAAAGATAATACTTTTCAGGTGAGGAGAAAAAATGAGCAGGAGAAATCATCACCTCCCTTCTTTGATAATACCTTTAAACCAGTATAACACCATAGTCCATATCGCCACATGCAGAGAATGCAAAACTAAACATTTAAAGGAACGAGCTGTGAATGGGACATATTAAATAACCTATTAGCAGGCCATCTGATTGCTTTGCATTAATTTAAGGAACTTATCATTGTATTCGAAAAATTAAATCACCAATCACTTGTCTCGTATTTTCTTCTGGATGAATAATTCTAATTTAAAATGGCCTGCAAACGTACACTAGTGCTATAGAATTTTATTTTTGAAAAAATCTGTATCTGAATCAAATTCAAACAAAAAACTGTTACTTTTAACATTCTGCCAATTTCAGCATTTATCTTTACAAAAGAGTCTCTCCTGCAAATTGGGAGAAACTTTCTACAGCATAATTCAGTTCCCTCAAAATGTTTCACCCAAGAATTGTGTGTTTTGAAATTTTTCTAAAGTAATTTCTGATTAAAAAGAGATGGCCTAATTGATGTGTCAAAATTTATTGAAAACTGAAGTGGGGCAAACGAAAACAAAAAGAATACAATGATTGTTTTAAAGCTTACTGAACTTTGTCACAGCATTTGAATTTTAAAAAAAACCGAAAAATCAAAACACATTTAATTACTTTTGATAAGCTTCTCATTCAAAGAATTCATTTCTGATTTTTCTAATTGAAGTCCAGTTCACACAACTTAAAGTGGTTCTCAAGAACTGCATTGCATTCAGTATAATTTTATTTTACAAGTTTGGATTATCTTGATTTTTTCCATGGACTCATGTATGTTAAACATTTTCTCAACAACGTATACTTTTCAGAATTTGAGATCAGCCAATAACAAATGATTTTTGAGAAAGGGTTTGAAAGGTGATGGAAATTGAAACTAACATGTGATCTGACATTAAGTAAGCCATTAAACATTTAATCAGAGTTAGTTCACCGCAATACGAATGAAATATTTTTTCGAAGATGTGGGAAAACTGAACATTTTCAATCGTTAATGGATTTCATGCAATTTTGTTCTTCTGTTATCTTATTTTATCATTCATTCATATTTCTTCCAATGAGTAATGCAGGATATTTACTTTAAGATTTCAATTGTTGTTTGTCTAAATATTTGCTGAAATACACGTCCCATTAAAAAAAACTTCAACAATATGGAATTTATTCCATTTTTAAAGACAAATACCTATTTGCTTTAATAAATTTTTTGTACGCGACATTCCTCAAGATCTTTTATGTTCAGAAATAAAATTTATTAACAAGGAAATGTTCTTAGATTACTAGTTATCTTTCAGAACACAGCTGACTTCTTCCAAATTACCATTTTTATTAACAGACTGCTGAAGCAAATCTGAAAAAATTTACACTGACCACCTTTGAAATTCAGAATCAATTGCCGGAAATACTTCCAAAATACATTTTATAACAATTTTTTCTTTTGATAACGCCAGATGAAACATTTAACAGTCAGATAGCCAATTGATCATTAATTTCCCTATTTTACATTCAAGGATTATAACTTAGTATATTCTAAATGAAATAATAATGAGCTCATTATACAGAATTTTGAAAGGGGGTTAAATATAGGGAGTTAAACATAGACATTTGATTTTAATAGATACGATATTACACCACAAGACATTACACATAAAATGACCATTTAAAAATATATGTGTAGTATTACTGGTTAAAAAATTCCATCTAACAAAGCATACAATGAAAACTACTTACTACAGTCATGATCACACTGCTTGGGATGATGATTTTCAACTACGTCTCCATTAACCTACAAGACACAAGATTTCTGCAATTAAACTGGTAATCAACATGTCACAAATCTAGAACTTTACATAAAGACTTAAACTGCATAAGTAAGCAAAGATCATTTAAGTTTAAGAGCAGTGAAGGCTCAAAAACGAGCAGAGCTGCAAAAGTTTTCGCTCTTACTATGTTTTTGAACGATGTTCAAATACGGTATTCATTTACGGTATGCATTTCTTATATTCAATTTATCGCTCAGTGAAAGCTGTGAAAATACGATTTTTTGAAGGTCTGCAATGTTAAGCTTCTCTTAGATACCTCTAATAATAATGGTTGATTGCACCTTAAAAAATTTTAACTGAAAAATATTTTAGAAAATATCTTCAAACTTGTTTTCGAAGAATGTTTTCCAACAACAGAAAACTAATATTCAATAAACCAGACATGTTTCTGCCGACGCAATATGAAGTGAAACTTAAACCCATTAAACAGCCCCCAAGAAAAAGTGAAAAAAAGCCAAACAAGGAAGGCAAAGGCGTCAAATGATAGCTGTTAAAACCGCAACTTGAGTGCCCTTAAAGGGAGAAAGGGTTGCTTTTTTTCTACAGATTCAGCGCTGCTCAGTGCGCGAATTTCGATTCCTCAGGAGGGGGAAATATTTTTGCAGCTCTGGTCTTTCTCTTAGTTGTTGATTGATTTTACGTCTTCCTTTTACATTTTTAATAATTTTTATGTCATTTTTGTTGATCATTCAACTCTCAAAGTGGAAAAGTAAGCCAATTAGAATAAAAAAGAAAACACAAGCTTTCAAATAATAACTGCAGCTCTAAAGCCCTAATGGATGAGCCACCAATGCTTATGAGGTAACTTGATATATTAATAAATTCATTCATGCAAACTAAATTAACAATAAATGTAAAAATTAAGCAATAAAAATTGAGACAGTGTGACAATTTGTTGGAAACAATTGCCTTAAGTTTCGCTTAGTTTGCAGAAACAATAAAATTTAGTATATAAAAAGATAAATGAAGCGATTCAATATATTAATACTTATGGTTACACCAAAGTATATAAGTTTGAAAAAATTTAATTTTGGAGGCAAAAAGAAATTAAGCATTTTAGAAAATATTCAGAATTGATTTCCTACTAGCACATGATTCTTACCTCAAGCGTAACAACCTTCATTGTTGAGTTGGATAAACCTGGATCAAGAGCTGTCACTGAGGAAAAGAAAAGTTTTATTCAATGTTTAGACCAAGAAAAATATTATAAAGAGAAATAAATATATTGCATTAATTGCGATGATCTGAATCTGATTTTACTGCATTGACAACCACTGTTCTATGCAGCAAATAATTTTGCACGAATTATTTTTAGCACAATAGCATTCTTTCAAGAGAAAAGCCATTTTTAACAGATGGGCAGCAATTAGGTCAGACAAGTAGCACTGATATACAGAGATGTCCAAACACATACTGAGCAAATGCATCTGTCATCAGTGCCAAAAGGTAAGCTAAATTGACTTGGATAGGGGACGCCGAACAAAATTTTTTGATTGTATCACAAAATAACCTAGGTTAGTCCTTAAAAATATTAGATCTACAGATTTGAGCAAGTCTAACAAATGTATGAAATAAACACTCATTTATTGTTCTGATGGTGCAATTACAAATGTGGTTCATATTTGGAAATAACTCAAGAAGAAATCGTTTCTATTTTATTGAACAGTATCAAATCGTCATTTAAAATTTTATTTTTCATGAATCGGCCATTTCCACTGCCTTTGGATTTTATGAATTTTACAGAAATGACAAGATGTATAATGATTGAAACTACTTTTTAGAGGACAAAAGGTTAAATAGGTGTTTTGCACTCCTGATAGATGGAATTTAATAAAATCCTCATCTGTCAAGAGCAAGATTTCCAGAATATTAATGTAAATATAAAATTTAGTAGCATATAATACATAAACCGAGTTTCATTTAATAGTAGAATTCTTGTGAGTATCATTTTTTGAAACATTTTCTCATCATTAACATGCAGGTTTCAAATTGTGAAAATGCAAATAAAAAATTTATAAAGTATTTATTAGGTTTCAACATCTCAGTATCAAGTAAACTGAATGAACTAACACTATTTCCATGCATTACTTCAACATGTTTTGTATTTCAGAGATTGCTCATTAATCTCTTTTTTGAAACTGAAGTTAAAATAATTGGGCATTTTCTCATAGATCTTGCAATTTAAGGAAAAAATCTTAAGGCTCATTTCCCACACTGCATTTTCAGGAATCAAATGCTCTAATAAAGAAATAACAATTTAAAGCCTTCGAATTACACCAAAAATATCTTTCAAATATGCACAGCCTACAAGTAATGTACCAAGCTATTTCAAAATTACCAAATAGACATTATTTCAAGGTTTAAAAAATTAGCATTACTTAGAATCCCAACAAAAGATCAAAGTAAAAGATCCCAAGGAAAAACTAGCAATCATTTTACTAACTGATGTGTTCAGAAATAAGGAACTATATTAAATATTAGCTCTAATAATTTAGGTAATTAAAATAATTACTGGTTAAAATTTCAGTTTAAAATCTTTCTCACAATTGGAGAAGAAATTATATGTACCAACAAATAACACTTACAAGGACTTATATGTTTTACTCCAGAACAGATATAGCCAGTCTCTTCTTTAAGTTCTCTGATAGCAGTTTCATCTGGTTTTTCATGTTTTTCAACTACACCTATGTTTAAATAAAGTTATTAAACATGAGCATCTTTAAAATTGATTAATAACTTAATTTTAAATTAACAATAACTGATTCACAAATGTAAAATTAGTATTTTCATAAACAGGCTATCAATTCTGAAAGGAAATTGTGTAGTATTAGCAATGGTGTAAATGAAAAATATGCATTGCTGGGACACTCTAAAAGCAGTGCTGAAATGCTCTCAACCGGGTGACAAAAATCGTGCCTGTTTTAAGGAGGTTTTCACAATTTTTTCTTATTTATTTCTCATGAAAAAAGCAGTGCCAGAACGATGTCCCGGCTCCACTACATCCCTGAGTGTTAGTTTAAATATCTTGGCTCTTTCTTATGAGCGATCGAAACTTAGATACACATTGTTCTTATCTTTAAATATATCTATTAGGTAACTTTCCACCATACAATATTTTTCTCAGAATGTCTGATCCAACTTCTGTTTCAACATGAAAATAAGCAACAAAATATTAAGCTAAAAATGTTAACCTAATACAATACGATTTCTGGCTGAATGCAAAGTTTGACAATTATAAGTTGATTTTACTATAAAATCTTGTTTTACTTTTATCTAAATTTTTAGCATCTTTTTGTTTTTGAAGAATGACTTAGCCAGATAAAGGCATTTAAAATACAATTAAAAAAAGATTGCAATTATTACATGGTGTCGTCGCCAAATTATAAGAAGCACTCAGGAGGAATTTAGACTATTTAACAGGTTTGCTGCTATGACTCAAGCCTGAAATTTGGACATCTATCTAATTAATTACCTCTTTTCTGCTATTTCGTAACCAAAACAGAGAGGGGGACACCTAATTAGACAGCAGGTGTGAATCACAGGAATGAATCGAAGTACGTGATTGGCAGCCAACGTGTTAAATATATCATCATTTGGTTTTGATCTTAAATAATTTAAAATATCATTTGATATAATAACTTCTAAGACAGATTATACTGGAACTCTTCAGGCATCAAATTTAACAATTTCATCTAAATTTGACCTATTTAGCACCATGACAACTGCACTATAAAAAAAACCCGAATTTACAAAACACTCTACTGTGCAATATGCAGATTTAGAAAAACAAATATCGCATTAGGATTTCTTATCAAATCGCGAACGTACAGAATTCACCATGATATATAGCATAATTAAAAACAAATGAAATTTCAATTTATTTAACAATATTTTGCCAAGATGCCATCTCACACAAATGTAGTTACAATAATTTAAAGTATAAATCATAGCTCAAAAAATACCTGCAGGCAATTCTAAGGTATATTTCTTCAGTGCAGGTCTATACTGCTTGACTAAAATCAGACAATCATATTTGAGTAGGCGCCTCAGAACTGCTAATGAGCCAACACCTGAAAGAAAAGATTTCCAATATGCAATTTATAAAAGTTGATGGATGAAAACAAAGGAATATGTTTTAAATTTATTAAATATTTCAAATAATTTTAATGTACCCTTATTAAATAAATAGCAGACGAGCATTACAATTACCATAAGGAAGCTACAAAACACTGCATGTTCAACAAGTTAAACTGACAAAAAGTAAGCTTCCTTTAATAGTGGAAATGAGATAAGGAACAGTGTCTATGAGGAAAATTTTGGGGAAATAATCCATTTAAAAACTGTCATTCATATTACACTTTTAATAATTAGGCATTTATTGTTTATCTTCATTTGAATTTCCAGGAATAAGGAATAAATTGGATTGTAGGATTTAATGGTTGAAGAGTCTTATTTGACCATTGCACAACAGAATCAGGGAAACAAAGATGAATTACATTCTTTACTCATGTTATATTAAAATTCACATTTTACTGAGTAATAAATTACAATCAAATTAAGCTTAATATACTGATATTATGCCAGACAATTTGTGACTACATTGAGATACAGGAAGATTGATTGAATGTAAATGAATTGAAATAAGTCAATTTTGTTAAGAGAAATGAAAATCTGCATTAAAACAACTAATATAATCATAATATCAAGAAAAACCAATAGGCCTAGACAAGTCAATTTGGATTTTTTGTACACCATTAGAATTAATGTGTATACCTATTTCTCAATGGATGTATCAATTCGACTAGCATGTAATTGGAGTAAATACAATGCTGCCTCATGCTTTAAGGGATAAACAAAGAGTTAGCTATGAAATGCAAGTAGAATGTTATGTAAAAAATCACTTACAGTCAGGATTTCCAGGTTCTGGCTTTGTTACTCGTGTGGCAATTTCCCAGGTTCTAGAAAGGATAGTAAGTTGTAAGGCAAGAAAAGAGATTATGAAAATTGAAACAATGTTTAGGATACTTAGACATGAGAAAAGTTTTGCAAAGTCTCTGTCAAAAATTGAAACAATACCAAAAGTACATTCACCAGTAGTGTCAGAATTATATTCCTGAAACAGAAGCTGAGGAACTAGTACCAGATGAGCAGAAAACTTTGAATACAAGAAAGAATTAAAATATCCAACACACAAACCAAATCAGCCTCAGTGTCAAATTATGCAGGATAAACGAACAATGAGCTTAATTCAAAACATTCAGAATTTTTTTCCAACTACTAAGTATGTAGAGGATAAATCCTGGTTTCCAGCGATTATGTCAAATTTTGAAGCATGCAAAACAGAAGTTTAGAGGAACTGATGAAGGAATTATGAAATAATGCTTACCACCCTTTAATATTTAATTCTGCAGCTAAAGTTATATAAAGCATTCACACAATAACTTTAAGAATATTAAGTGTATAAAACTATGCTGAAAAAATGTCAACATTTTAAAAAACTCAGACAAGGAACATGCATTTGGTTTCTGAAAATGTAATTTACAGCCAATTTTTAAACTCTAATTTGAAAAAACAGACGAGTTGAAAAAAAAAGGTACGTTTAGACAAAATTAGCCAATAAAATAGAGTTAAAATTAATCACCTTACTAGTAAAAATAAAAGCGCTATTTTAAGACAAGTTACAAGACAGCTTAAAAATAACTACAAGAAAATTTGAGACTGTTTATAAACAAAAATACATTAAAGATACACTGTGATAGAAGATGAACAAAGCATGCAAGATTGTGGGAGGAAGTAGAATTCAAATCAGACATTTTTAGAGAATAATTTAAAACTCAAATCTTTTTCATTCTATCCCAAATCCAATATTAGGCTGAAATGATCTCAATAAAATCAATTTTTTTTTAAGAATTCATGCATTTCCATGTTATAAACTAAGTTTGCACTACAAGAGCAATAAAAGTCCAAAATACATGTAAGGGTCAAAAAATGACATTTATATATTAAACCAGTATTGAATGACTGAAAAACTTTCAGTTTGCTCACAAAGAAAAGTTCGAGAGGAAAAAATACCAAAAGAACAAACTTGTCAACCCGTCATCCAAATCAAAATCTTAAAAGATAACAAAACATTCATACAATCTAAATTCTTTTGCTTCAATAACATACATAACTTTATTCTCCATTAATTCTGTTCAGTATTTAAGGTTAGTCATGCCTCGATAGTTATGAAGCCAAGCCTAAAAGCTAACACATGAACAATATTTGGTATTGTTTCTTTATTCCATTTGTCTGCAAGGTACTTTTAAATTAAACAGTGTCAAAGAACTGTCTAGTGAAAGGAAAGCTCAGCTACTGAAGACAATTAATGAATTGATTTTGAAAAATATTCAGAGCTATCTGAATAAAAAAAACTGCATGAATTTCCTGTTAAGCATCTTTCAATAATTTTTTTTAGTAGAGGACTGCAGGTGCATTAAACAAAACTTAGAATTAAGACTATGAAACATAATCATCACATGTAACCTTTGCATATAGTAACAGATAAAATACCATAACAATAGGCAACAAATGCAATACAAAAATACTTAAGCTTTCATAAATTTGTAATGTTACCCTTTTGTAATAAAAACCTTTAATGGAATGTTACTCATCTGGTAATATACACTTCAAAATACAATACTGGTTTTGAATACAAACTATCATTTGATGATGCAAATGCACTTTAAATTCATCTCAGGATGGAAAAATAGTGTTCAAATTGCATCTATCTGAACTAGAAGATATCTTGACTTCAAAATAAGTAAAGGAGACTCCAGGAAAAAATATGCAAAAACAGTGTCTTAAATTGTGTCAATATTCAGGCAACTAAGGGTAATGGTAAATATATATTACACATAAAAAAATGCAGTTCAAAAGTTCAATGTATCTGATATTGAAGAAAAATCTTTTAAAAACAGTATGCATGCACAATCTACACAAACAGCTCAAAGAAACTAGTATGATTCAGAAATGGATTTAATGTTGATGAGATTTTTATCTCAAATCAAACAAAACAAAAACAATTGTGTACATGGAAAGTTCCTAGAAAGGAACAAAATTTCATTCTGCACATACAAGAACAAAAAGATAGCTCACACAATTAAAAACTTTAAAAATCTCAGTAGAGAGTTTTTTTAGGAAAGTTTTACTTAAAATTAAATTTTACATGTTTCCAAGATTATCTGAATTATAGCTAAATCAAGATTTAGTGTTTTAATGCACAACTGCAAATATGACTAACCCTCTGTCAAGAAACGAAATCAACAAAGGTTGTGCAGCTTTTATGTTCGAGAAACTAGTTTTCTACAGATGTGTACAGAAAGTGTTAAATATGAACAGTTTTATCCACGAATAAAGTTGTAGGAACTGGGTGAAAAAAAGGCTTGATGCTTAAGAAGTATATCCAAGAAATGCATTAATAAAGGCTACAGTGATGCCACTGAATTTCAATGCTATATAGCAAGCATTTTTACATCTCAAAACAGCAGAAGTACAAAAGGGGAAAAAAACCCATTAAACTGTATGAAAAGTTCTGTGCATTCAAGCTGAATTGCATAGAAATGCCAATTATACAAAGAGGATAGGATATGTGCCAAAAAACTGGCAATGGGTGAATGTGGAGATAAATATCCAAGTTAGAAGGAAATAGGAGTTGAAGATGTGATCTCAATTTTATGATAAGATACATCCATGTTTAAATTTGACAGTTTACTACAAAATTTACTTTTAATTTCTTAGAATACTTGAATTTAAGATAGGAGACAGGAGTTCATTATCATAGCACAGGTGAAAATTATTTCAGTGTGTATTCATGGAAGGCTCCAAAACTTGGTCCACTAAGCAATCAAAATGCAAACAAAGGAAACAATTGAAAGTACAGGGTGTAAACAAATGAAGTGACACATTTCAAAAATTAATGAAAAAAAACACCTAAAATGCTGGAACAACGTTTTTTTTTTTTAAATAAAAGCGCATCTCAAAAAGTTTGTTTTTCAGATAGGTAATGCAGAGTTACACCATTCTAAATTTGTTACAGTGAGAAAATTGAAAATATTTAAAAGAAATAAAAACATACCTTTCAATTCCATTGTGATCTTTATAAGAATATTTCTCCAGAGAAACAAATTCAGCAGTAGCCAATACCTACAAAAAGGAAGAGGTGGCGTAATCTGTAGCATGTATAAAATTAAAAAACAACGTTCAAAATAAAAAATTAAATTATCAACAGATATTTTAATATTCACATTTAATTATATTTAACAATAAATGAAGCATTCAAATCTCAAACACCAAGATACTCCTTCAAATGACCTCAAAATGACCCTATAAAAACGAAGTTTATAAAATAGACAAAATTGTTTCAACTATGCATATAAAAGCAATTCAGCAAAGCAGTGTGAAGTGAAATATGCAATATTAATATGGTGTCTCCCCCCACACACAAATGTATTATTTATGGATGTATCTAGTTAAAATGCAATAAAACTTCAAAACTGCCACAACTTATATGAACAGCTTATCTTCATTTAAGTGAAATCACTCATCATAACTTCATTTAAGTGAAGTTAAAACTTAAAAAAAATTTATAAAGTGCTAAAGATTGCATGCATGTAAACACTAATTAAGAAATTATTTTCAAAAGCAATTCCAAAAATTAAACACTTAAAGTTTCGAAAAATGTTAAAAAGGAATTTTAATAAGCAAAACTTCCAGATACAGGAAATTAATGTAACAAAACAAATCATTCTACTTAAATTAATATTATATGAATACATTTCTACTTCTAATTCCACTTACAGGAATACATTTCATTACAGGAAAGTTGATACCGAGATAATAACAGCTATTAGCTTCGCTAACACACAGCAATTTCTAGCTAAAATTTACTGCACGTCTTACATATCCAAGCAAGTGCTATTAGAAAAATTCCCGTTCGACATTTTCCTAATTACTCAATGTTTAGTTCCAAAATTTTTTATTTATTGGGGGAGGGGAAGTCAGAAAACAGTAAAAGAGATGAGGTTTACAAACAGTTACTGGGAAGAAATGCATATCAATAGGATTTATACATTCCAGTTTCGCCCAGCAAACAAAGAATTAGTCCAGAAAAAGCGGCATAGCTTAAGAACAAGTTTTATAACAAATCGGCCGTCTCCATGAAATAATGGAAATGAAAGTATCGTGTTTAGCACAGGCGGCCCGGGCAACTGCCCGTGAAGCCAAAGCAGGATTGTGAAGGAATATATATATAATGTTTTAGTAGACTTGAGAAATAAAGCCATAGATTTTTTAAAAATTGTTGAATCTGTTTCAATAAGGCCAGTATATAATCTTAAATATAGCTGAAGTTTAAAATTCTCGCGATAATATTAAGTCATATTTGCAGGTAAAACATCCATATTTCTAAGTAAAAGTTTGTTTGACATTTAGAATGCAGACATGATAAAATTTAAAAAAAAAAAACGCTGATTGGGCGCCATATTGTTGCCTTGCCCGGTTAGTTAAGTTGCTTTTGGCCGCTTCTGGTGATTAGCTTCACTTTATTTTTGATAGAAATGAAATTTTATTAATCTGACATTTAATAACATTATTTCTAACATAATGCATAAACAAAACGCTGATTAACTTAAATTCGTTTACATTTTTTTCAAAACACGGAAACGAATCGGTAAGTTAAAAGCATTAAAGGAAAAAATGAACAAGACACTATCTTCGGGAGGCAGTAATTGCGTTTCAAATCTTCAAAAAACATCAATCTAGGGAAATTTAACGTATAAACTATGGATATAAGAGAATATCGATAATTCTCCTTTACGAAATTTCTACAATAAAGTACTAAAGTACATTCATTTATTTAAAGTATTTACATTGTCCTTGTAATACAGTCTAAATTATATAAACTTTAACTTAAATAACGTTATGCAAATTGTCACTTGAGAGATAAACGCCAATACATAATTTTGGAAAACTTGGCGACCACATTTAGCACTTAACCCTTAAAAGTAGCAATCACGAGGGAAGTGTTTATCGGCATCGTTTATCGTGCAAGTTCTCTTACGTAATAATCTGATAATGCAACAAAAATGAACAAAATACTTGTTTTTGAGGAATGAAAACAAATTCATTAACTTGTTTCAAAGATTGCTTTCTTTGTCACTGTTTGTGATACAAATAAGCAAGAATAAAAAATCCACATATTAGGGATCTTAAAACGAATGTTTTCGCATGTCATTGTACCCTATTTTCAGGAAGCTTGGAGAGATTACTTTCACAATCTAAGTCAATGAAATCACTGAACAATGTCCCATTTCAATGTCCTACTCTCAGTTGAGATAATTAAAATTTATTTATCGTGTTTGTGCCGACGTTGGTTTAGCTACTTGGCAGGATTATTTATCTTCGTTGCGCCAAATGGCGTCTCACGGAAAAGCGTATTACCAGAGTTCCGATTTCGGCTGCATTTATTAATACAATATACTGAAAAAAATTGAAAGAAAATATAAAAGCAGTATGGTACATATTCAACCGTTTCTCCCTATTTATCTTTCGCATAATTTTAGTAAAGGAAAAGAAATTTCAATGGAATAACTTCAAAAATATTCAATGCGCAAAACCAAAACGATAGGTCCTTTAGCATGCTATTTAAACTCCTTCTAAAAATAATTGGAGTTAAACTATTATGACTTATAAGGACAATTTTAAATTAAATGGGAAATACCAACTTAAATTTAGAATATTAACAGTTATGAAAAAATTGAAATTCTAAACCTTGACGTAGGAAGACTAATAATTGCTTCTAGATAAGAATTATACGGAGATGCAGTTAAGATTTTAAAACTGAACTATTCACCATGAGGAACACTCACTAAAATTATGAGAAAGTTAATACTGCAAATTGGCTCAAAAATTATTGCAATGACACTTTGATGCATCTAAACCCTAGTAGCACAAAGATATTGTACAATATTGCACAAAATCATATAATATTATATAATATCGGACAACATGTTGTGCTACCTGGGAAATGAACAATAAATAATTCAAATCATAGTTCTGAAGTAGATTTCAATTCATGTATACCAATTAATTAGTACATAACAATTCAATAAAAAATTTCGACCTTTAGTGATGAATCCTTTTTTAATAGAACACCAAGAAGCCATATTTCCAACACAGAATGTATAAAATTAACACAGAATGTATAAAATTAAATAGTTGTACGAAAAAAAGACAATAAAAACTGCTACTGAAATTAACTAAAAGTAGAACAATACTCTTTATGAATTTTTAAAAAATACTAACAGAAACATTTACAAAAGCACGAAATTCTAAAAGTTTTTAAATACTGAAATTTGGAAATGCTGCCAAAGGAATTTAAACGCCTATAGTAGCATTTAAATTGTTAAATCGGAGAATATTCCGTTTAACGAGAAACATTTGCATTCACAAAAATTAAAGACATTTTTAAAAAGCAAGTATTGTTCCAATACAAATAAAACTTTACACACAGGGAAAAAAATACCTCTTCAGACAAGTGCTCTGCGGTAATCTTTGGCGGGTTATTTTCCGTCTTGGGCATTGTGAGAATGTTAGAAGTCGATTTCTGTGTAATCACCTGCAATAAAAAATAAAAATTTTACTTACCCGAATTAATAAATCACAGGATAAATTTTAGTTATAAACACTAACGAAAATTCTACGGCATTTGCTACGAGAACATTAAAAACTTCAGCTTTCTAAGAATGTAAAGCTTGGCTAAAATTTCGAAGTATTACCATTGCTTAAGATTAAAGAAGTCCGGACAACACTAATGCAAAAGCAACTTTAACCAACAATAATATCCAACAACGTCCAACGTCGTGTGAAATGGAAAGAGTTGTGAAATAATTACTGGAAACACCAGTTATATGTGGGCAAAAGGATTTTTGATAAGAGAGCTAAAATGAGAATATTATCTACCTTGAACTTCTTATCAGCAACCGAGTGAAAGAGATAGTTCAAAGTATACAGAAGGAGCAAAGTTGACAGACTAAGAACTGAAAAGTTACTATCTCTTCAAAAATTCAAGGTCACTGAATAAAAATAAAAACGGCGTCAAACTGCTCCAAAATTAGAGATAGATATTTTAATGACGTAGTATGAATTGGGCACAAACTGAAGGGTGACTTCGCTTAGACTATATAAAGTTAGATTAAAAAACAAGACGTAAATGTCACAAAAAATTTCACATCGAGCTAGGAGGTGTCTATCCGGTTTCTAATTTTATCTAATTTTCATTCTCGTAGGAAAAAGGCGAACACTGTAAACAACCATATCTTATGGGGGGGGGGAATCTGGTCTATATATTTAGCACGAGAAACTAGCTGCCTAACTTACGACGGAATCAGGGGGGGAGGGCATAAGCTAAGCCAGAATTCTTGATTTTATTTAAAATCACTACAACTGTTTGTTCTCAATTTCCTTTTAATTTTTTAAAAAAATAATAATAATTACGTAACAACATTGCTTTCTGGCTTGACAGGCTCGAAAATTTTCCTACTTTTCTAGTCATTCATTCCACTTGTAGTGACATTTTTTGGTTAGTTATTTCATTGTATTTTTTATTAAATTAACGAAAGTTTGTTATTGTATTGATCTTTATGATTCTAATTGTCTGGTGAGTAAAGTCTGTAATGTTAAAGTGTTTTGGTTTACATAAACCATGAGGTTTGACATTCGTCAGGACGATAAAAAATACTTATGACCTCAGCCCCCCTCCCCCCCAGACCCAAATCCCGGATTCGCCACTGGAGTGTGGAAATATAATTAGAACAACATCGTCGTAAGGGAGAAAAATGGTAATTCTTGTGGATCTTACAGGCTCGGAATGGATACAGAAAATGTTCTTGTTTGGAGCCGTACCGTAAGAAAGGAGTAACCACTTGCTAAGTCGTTTAAAATTTTGTGTGCAAATGTCACAGCAATGGTTATGTTTATGTACTGTTTACACGCTGGAACAACTATCATGTTTTTAATTAGAACCATCTCTTGTACATAATTATTCACAGGGGCGCCCCGAGGCCAGGGCAAACCGGGCAACTGCCCGTGGCGCCCAAGTCCGGAATGGCGCCAAAGCGGGAGTGTGAAGAAAAAAATGGTATAATAAACTTGAGAAATAAAGTCATCTATTTTTAAAATAAATTTATTGAATATATTATTTTTGCTCTCTCTTCAATGACCTCTATATAATCTTAAATATATCTGAAGTTTAAAAATTCTCACCATAGTAGTATCAAATCATATTTACAAGTAAAACATGCATATTTGTAAGTAAAATTTTGTTTGATATTTAGATTCCGGCATTATAAAAAAAACGTTGGATATGTGGGGGGGGGGGTCGTCATATTGTTGCCTTGCCCGGTAGGTAAAACTACCTCGGGCCGCTTCTGCTTATTCATACATAAAATATATCATCAGTAACAAGTTAGTATAAATGTTTTCTTTGAAAAGTGTTCGAAAAGAATGCAGTTTGACTCGAGTTAAAGATACCTGTATATTTAAAATAATTTGGTAAAACCTTCAGACAGTTCGACAGCCTCAACCACTCGACGCATTTCGATAATTTTTATTTCATATGAAAACTTATGACGTCTAGATATGTCAAGGGACGTCTGCCGCCCACCACCCTTAATTTTTTACGAGATATTGCAAAATAAACAAAATATATTAACGGAAATTTATTTGCAAAATAGTACCGTGTTCCTGACTCTCAAGAACTGGACTGATTTAGCCAATTTATTAAGTCACTTGTTTCAAATAACTAACGAATCAGAAAGTTCTGGTTTATTTTCGTAAGTTTAAAATAATATTTTTCGTTTGTATGCAGTTCTGTTGCATTTCATTCCAATTTAATTTAACTTTAATAGCACGATTTTGTTAAGACATCTCTTTAATTTGCTTTTAATAGTAGACGATTTTGTTAAGATACTCTATAAATATTATTATCTTTGTTTTAGTTAATATTTAATTTAAAATCAATAGCAAATGATTTTGTTTCCTTTCTAAATTTATTTTTATGGACGAGTTTTCTGGTTTGTTTACATGCCTGTAATATGTACTTCCGGTGTAATGCTAAGTCAATAGATCTTCAAAGCGGAAGTCCAACATACCAGCAGATCAAGTCAAGATTTTTAATGTAAGTAAACAAACCAGAAAACTCGTCCATTAGATGGGCAACAAAAAAATTAATTGTTAAAAAAACTTTTACGGAATGCAGCGTTCTTAAATGAGAGAATGAAGTTCTTTCTAGAATAAACATTTTAATTTTGCGATGACTTTTTGTTTTCATCAATAATCCCAATAGTTCCATCAAAATGGCGCGTCAAAATTATTGTAAAATACCTACTGTAGATGATGGAAAGTGTTTATTTAGTGCGATATCATTCTGTATTTATAGATCTGAAGACTTTCATGCCGAAATTTTTGAGAAAGTTATACAAAACATTACAACTAGATGAGGTTTATTGAAAGATTTTACAATTTTAAAGGAATCTGTTGTCTACAAAGAATAAGAAATATACTATGGTTTTATGGTCTATTCCACTGATCTTCATGCAGTATTTAAAACTGAAAAAAGTAGTGGCCGAGAGCCGAAAAGCAGTGAGGTGGCAGGGGCAGTGCCGAGCAAAATGGGTTCTGGCCGCGAACCCGCCCGGAGCTCGGCGAGAGCGGCTAGTAAAATAATAAAATATAAATGCGCTGTTATAATAGAACATCTCAGTTAAGTCGAATGTTTTGCTATGCTTGAGATAAATCACACATGCTCACATTTTGATAGTGTGTTTCAGCGAACAAAATAAAAACTCTATCACATAAAGATTTGAAGCCTTTTATAAAATTTGAAGAACGCATGAAAAGTGTTTAAGTGATTTATTGAAAATCTTTTTTCGTTTTTTCCCCCGTAAACATGCAACGGGAATACCGTTTTCTTGGTAATAAGACAGATGCGGCAACGGACATTGCAAATGCACCTTGAATAAGAATACTGGTGTTTGTTAGAAATCATAAGATTGCGTACTGAAAATTCATCTTATTTGAACTATATTAAACAGTGGCGAATCCAGGGAGGCTTTCATGTGGGCTGCAGCCCCCCCCCCAGAACTAAACCAGAATTCTTTATTTTATTTAAAATCACTACAGCTGTTTTATCTTAATCCCCCTTTAAAAAAAGTGGCAACATTTCTTCCTAGTTTTTGAAAGGCTCGACAATTTTCCCACTTTTGTAGTCATTCCACTCGTATTTATTGCGTTGACGCGGTCAAAAATATGTTTTTGCTAGTTATTTCAATGCGTTTTTTTTATTAAATTATCGAAAGGATTGTAGTGTTCTTTAAGATTCTTATGTCAGGTGAGTCAAGTCTGTAAAGTTAAACAGTTTTGGTTTACATAAGCCATAAGGTTTGACATTTGTCATAACGAAACATTTTTTTTTTTTATATCTCAGTCCCCTTCCCCTCCCTGACCCAAATCCTGGAATCGCCACTGGCCTAACTTATTGAAGACTGAACACATGAAATTTATAAGGTTGGCTGAGTATCGTTCGCCAGAGTATCAAGAAATTAGATCATAAAGGTTTCAGTTAATCGCAGCTGCAAATCTAAAATTAGCTAATCTTGAAATTACAGCATTTCATCTATAAACTGAAACAGTGGCTCTACAATTAGACATATTTAACGCTTCGATAGTAACGAAATATAACATTACCCATCCAGCATTATACAGATTACAGAAAATAACTCTGGTACTTGGATTACAATTTGTAGCATATACCGAACAGCACCCTTTATAGGTGTAAGATCACATAAAAGTAGAAACTAGGATGTGTATATAATCTCAATCGAATATCTTTTAAAATACGTGAAGCAAAATTCTGTTCACACTGTACCCTGTTTATTTTGCTCCCTTAATATAGACGACAAATAAGACTAATAGTAGAAAAAATTTAAAGTAAAACTGTTATCAACTATAGGCAGAATTGAGTGGATCTTACCAACTTGTTCAAGGTAAATTCATACAGCAGCTAATTATTTGTCAACCATTGAAGTATTAAACAGATAGGCAAAAAATAACGGGATAGATCGTAATTTGTTTCATCACAGACCCTTTTTAAAACTGCGCTGAGAGCAGTGGTGTAGTCGCAAAATAAACAGTGCTGGGATGCTCTAAAAGCAGTGCAGGAACGCTCTAACCTGGGTGACAAAAATCGCGTTCAGAATTTTGTGTTATTTATTTCTCGTGAAAAGAAAGCACTGCCGGAAGAGAGTTCCGGTGCGTGCCGGCTCCACTACACTCCCTGGCTGAGAGAGAAGAAATCTCAATTTTGAACTGACGTAAAGATTACATCTAAGGTGGTCTTCCAAACTTTCACATTTAGAAACTTAAACCATGAGCGAAATTAAAGTTGGAAGTTGATTTCACTTTTCCTGGCACAAGATCCTCGAATGGGATAAGCTGCGCCGAAAACCAAGAATCTGTACAGAAAATAAGTGTTTCAAAGAGTCGTTAGTTAAAATCCAAGTAAAAATGTAAGATGAATGAACCGACAGTACAAAGATACTAAAACAAGAAATTTAAAAAAGACCACATCAAAGATAAGAAAACTAAATATCATGGAAAACACCAATGTCCTTCAAGTACATGAAGAGGTTAAAATGTGGAATTTCTCCCAATAAAAATGACAAGTTAAAACTGCTTGAGCAAAAGTATCTCAACCGATGTCTATTAAAAGCCACACAGTCTGTTAAGATGTGTTTGACAGTTAGTATGTCACCACAATGTCTACATGTTGGAGGAGACTCCGCAAAGAGCAAATATATATGTGTCAAGCGTGTATGCCCAATACGAAGTCTAGTTAAGATGACGGCACAGCGTCTGTTAAGTTTCGTACCCATTGCGAGAGAATCGGTTTAATGGCATGGAGCTTGTTATTTGTTTCCATATTCCATTTTTTCTGCCACTGATAATAGCACCACTGATGAACGGCAGATCGCACATCAGCATAAACAATTGGTCGTATCAAGAATTCTGTAGCCTATTTTGCAGATTAGTCTGTCAATTCATTTCCGATAATGCCAACGTGGGAGGGAAACCATGAAAATAGAATCCGAGCCCCTTTTGAAAGTAAATGTTTAAAGAAGTCTTTAACTTCTTTAATGAATGGATTATGCGTTGAGGAGCTACGTAAAGATTCCAAAAGACTCATAGAATCTGTGTATAAAATGGATTTCCTAATTTCATGCACGTCAATGTACTTGAGTGCAAAATAAACACCCGTAAATTCAGAAGAGAATACAGAAGTAAAAGTGTAGTTTATAACTGACGACATGACCATTAATAAAAAATGCACAGTCATCATGGTTCAAGGATTTGGAACCATCCGTAAAAAAAACTGGTTGATTCGACTGATAAAATTGTCGATGTTGATTAAAAAGCGAAATTAAAACTGAGTTATCAGAGTCTAACTTGGTAAAATTTCCAAAAGGGTTAATGTAAGATATGCTGTTCTCCATCCATGGAGAATGGCCAAGAAAATCATTTGTGTGAACCTTTACATTATGAAAAGTGTCTGGAAGTATATTAAGCATACGCAGTCCAAAATGAGGGATGCATGACAGGCGGGCATTGAAGAGGCGATTATTATTGCCATTTAATAATGTCCCACGTAAAGGATGGTTGTCTTTTGATAGGATATGAAAGTAATAAAAAAGAGACAATTTATCTCTTCTACATGATAGTGATGGTTCAAAAGCCTCAGCATATAATCTAGGTATAGGAGATGTTTGGAAGACCCCTAAACACAGCCTTAGAGCTTGATGGTGAACATATTCAAGGCGTTTCAAGTAAGAAAGTCGAGCAGACCCATATACTACACTCCCATAGTCTATCATAGACCGGATGATACTTCGATAAACACGAAGCAAACATGAACGGTCTGCTCTCCACGACGTATTGGATAGAGTTCTCAAAATATTTAATGATCGAAGACACCTCTTCCGTAAGCTGGCAATGTACGGAAGGAAAGTCAAACGTTTATCAAATACTATACCCAAAAATTTATAGTTATCTTGGAAGCGAATAGGGACACCACTCAAAAACAATTCTGGACCAGGATGAAGAGGCCGTTTGCAGAAGTGTATGCCTATTGTTTTTTGTGCAGAAATAGTAAACCCGCTTTTATTTGACCACTCAACAATATTGTTGATGGTTGTCTAAAGTTGTCTTTCTATGAGTTGCATGTTGCGAGCATAGCATGAAATGTGCAAATCATCAACGTAAAGATTCTTTTGCACAGTTTGTGGGATTACTGATAAGATGGGATTGATAGCTAAAACAAAAAGTGTTACACTTAAAACACAGCCCTGAGGAACACCTTCTTCCTGGCAAAAAATATTGGAATAAGTATTCCCCAGCCGGACTCTAAAAAATCTTTGCTTTAAAAAGTTTTGAACAAATATAGGTAAATTTCTTCTAAAACCAAGATCGTATAGATTTTTCATGATACCATACCTTCAGGCACGATCATATGCTTTGTAAATATCGAAGAAAATAGACACTAGATGATTTCGTTTTAAAAAAGCAACGCGAATATCTGTTTCTAATGACATTAAATTATCAATTGTGGATCGTGACTTTCGAAAACCACTCTGGAAAGGAGAGATGTATTCATTCTTTTCTAGGGTGTGTACCAATCGTACATTTACTATTCGTTCAAAAAGTTTACACATGCAACTGGTTAGGGCTATTGATCGATAATTTAGAGGATCCTGTGGATCTTTATCCGGCTTCGGTATCGGAATTATAAAAGCATGTTTCCAACAATCTGGAAAGATATGTTCTTTCCAAATGCGGTTAAACATGTAAAGAATATTTAGAAGGGAGTGTTCCGAAAGATGTTGAAGCATAGAGTAGGTTACCTCATTAGGACCAGGTGAAGTGTGTTTAATAACAGATAATGCTGTGTGAAGTTCAAAGATAGTCAGGTCAGTGTTGTAAGACAGATATTTTGTCATCTTGAAGCGCAACTTAATGCGTTCCGTACGATTTTTATGTGTAAGGAAAGGTCCGGTATAGTTACTTGCTGAGCAAATAGAGGCAAAAGTTTCAGCAAGAATATCCGCCATTTCTGAAGCATTACGAACCTCCTCACCATTCTTTCGCAGATAGGAGATGCGTTTTTCGAGATAAATACCGCACGCCCTTCTAACATTATCCCACATATCTTTTGCTATAACAGAAGAATTAATACTGGACACAAATTTAATCCAGTATTCACGTTCACTTTTCCGCCTAGCCCACAGTGCGATGCTTTTAGTTCTTTGAAAGGCTATTTGATTAGCCGTTGTTGGATGCCGCCGGAAAACATTCCAGGCTTTTCTTTGGTTACGATTGGTATCAGTGCAATGCTTATTCCACCATGGTTTCCTATTCTTAGGGAAGCTCAGTCCCGATTTGGGAATGCTGGCATCTGCAGCTGAAATGATGGTTTTAATAACCAAGTTGACTACTTCATTAAGATTTTCACCCTCCACCATGTCACGAGTAATCAGTGCTCTTAATGAGAAATTTGTCCAATCAGCTCTATGAAACAAGTAGCGTGATGGACGTTGAGACGACATTCACACGGTCCAAAAAAATTGGGAAATGGTCACTGTCACGCAAGTCAACTCCAACTCTAAAGTTAAAGTAAGGAGCAAGAGACGGCGTGCAAAGTGCGAGGTCCAAAGAGTGGAAAGTTCTACTTCGTTGATGGAAGTAGGTGTCTTTTCCATTGTTAAGTAGGCAAAGGGAATGAGTATTAATGAACTCCTCAATTTGTCGTCCACGAGGATTTGTATTCTTACTGCCCCATAATGGGTTATGACCATTAAAATCCTCAATAATAATAAAAGGAGTAGGCAATTCATCTACTAATCTGTCGAGATCTCTGTCATTGACATTAGTACTCGGTGGCAAGTATAGGGTGCAAACAGTTACTAAATTGGAAAGCATAACTCTAACCGCTACAGCCTGCAAATTTGTATGTAAAGTGATGATAGATGAAGGAGTATCATGGGAGACTAGGAGAGCAACCCCTCCAGAAGCTCGACCAGATTCATTTTCGTTATCTTTTCTGACAAGGCTATAGCGTTTGATTTTTGAAATATCAGCAGGTTTCAAGTAGGTCTCTTGAAGTGCAATGCAGACGACATGCACTTCATAAATTAAGTCTTTAATGTGACAAATCTTGCTGCGGAAACCACGGCAGTTCCACGCAATCAAGCAGTCCATCATTTTTATCTGGAGGTTTTTTAGGCTTTTCTCTACTTTTCGGAACGTTCTTAGAAGCACAGGATGAATCCAGTTCCATATCTGACCCAGAAGTATTTGATTTCAAAAAAAGTTTTGCATCAAGAGTTTACTTGGAGCTATTCTCGAGAGGTTTTAATTTTTTTTATTTTTTACAATGTCCGTTTTAGAATTACTAGGAGTTGGTTGCGTAGATTTTTTTGGTGAATTATTCTTCATATTAGGGGTAGCTGTCGGAGCAGTAAAGAACTTAGATGGCAATGTTGAAAGGGGGATAGATACTGGTAGTTGCAAGCTATTTATCTCGGATGTGTTGTTGCTGATTTTAGGCCGCATTTGTACTGTAAGAGGAATAGGAAACACCAACTTTCGGAGTTCTATCATTTACAATTTGTCCTGCTTCAGAAAAAGTAATATTCCTTTTCATTTTAACTGCAATACCTTCTTTTTCAAAAACCATGTAGGACAAGATTTAGAAGATGCAGTATGGGGACCAGAACAATTTCTACATTTGAAAGTGTCAGAATTACAAACATTTATTTCGAGAGCAGATTCGGCGCATTTCCCACAAACAGGGTCAATACCCCGACGTGATTGTTGGGAGTGCCCATACCTCTGGCATTTGAAACACAGAAGAGGATTGGGAATATATGGACGAAGTTTGCAATTTATGTATCCTGCTTTTATGGATTTTGACAATACCGGTGTCTGAAAAGTTAAAACAACGCGTTGTGTAGGAATAAGTGACCGTCACGTCGAATGTTTATACGACGTGCGGCACAAACATTTTTATCACGTAGTTCTTCCAAGAATTCAGATTCTGTAACATGTATATAATCAGGGTTAGAAAGTACACCACGAGAGACATTCAATGTTTTGTGAAATGACGTTTCTGCTGGAAAAGTACCCAGATTCGTTAATTTACTAATTACTGAAGCTTGTTTGGAGTCAGCTTTTACCAGAAGATCACCAGATCTCAATTTCTTGACATTTTGTATTTCACCAAAACATGACGTAAGGAGTTTTTGCACTAGAAAAGGGGGATACCATATGAAAAGAGTTTGGAGTGCTGATCAACATGTAACGAGTAGATGAATTGGCTTCGACGACGAGAGACAAAGAACCCATAAGACAATGGTAAAGTTTCGGGCTGGACGGCATCGCCCACCACGGAGCCCAACAAGGGACGACAGCCACCGGCTCTGGGCATTCCCAGCCTCGGCGCTTACCATGATGCTAGCGAATACCTATACGCTGGGAGTCACCCCCAGGGAAAATGACCACCCTTAACGCCAAATCCAAGGAAACGACCCCTTCGCTTGATCCCTAGCAGTCTAACCACAAAGGTGGATAGGTACCAGCCGATTGATACACTGGGGACCACAGTGCACCACCCGTCTAATGGGTGGCCAGGCACGGCCAACACGTGGGGTTTTTTGGCTATCCATGAGAAGCAAGAAGAAAACAGAGCGGCGACAACTTCTCATGGAGAGTTCCCTCGCTTGCCGTCGAGGGAAGGAAGCAGAAAAGCGAAAAGTAGAAGCTAAAGGGGAGGGAAAGCCTAAAGGAAGATCAGATCACTAGGGTACCTCGGGGTCGTGAATCCCGTCACACCTGAAGAAGATGTGCCCCTGAGGGGTGAGTAGAATTAAAGTTCATCAGGTCTACAACACATTTATCTGAGGTAGAATCGAACCATAAATTGTTTTTTTTTAACACGAAGATGAAAGTCTGTAAACAGAGCACTGAGTTGTTTTTGAAAGTAAAGAATCACAAATCAAAATATATGGAAAATATTTCCTAGTCAAAATAAAACTATATATTCATGGAGGATCGTAACCAAGCTTTAGCGTTTTTATTGAAAAGGTAACGGGGGGATCTGTTATAAATATATACAAGAAGCCAGAGATTGAAGTGACGCGGTCACGTGGTTTGGTTTGGCTACGTGCCAAACAGACTCAGACGATCTGTCTACGCCTATAAATTAACATACACTGTTTTTATCTTTGGTGATTTAAGTTTCCCTTCCTTTTATTATTTATGCTGCTTCATCCACGCGCGGTAAAAAAATTCCGTTATTTATTATTGGTACATTCTATTGCGAATCACTATTTGTTATGTTTGAAATTTTTTACTAATTGCTTTTAAAGTTCTGCTTTGAGTGTTGGTAAATGAGTTCTGTTTTTTAAGCTATTAAAACTAGTTCTTTCATAAGATTTGAATTTGTGGTGCATGTCTTTATTTTGAAACTTTCGTTTTTATAAAAATAGTTCTTTCTTAAAATTTGAATATGATTTTGCATTATTTTCATTAGACAAAACGAAAGTAATTGTTAAAAGTAGGTATGTTTTTATGCTATGAATTTAGAATAATTTGGTTTTCTATAAAAGGATTATTTCTTAAGATTTGAATTTGTGGTGCATTCTACTGCGAATCACTATTTGTTTCAATCCGATTTTAGTCATCAATTTTGATATATCTTGCTAAACGAAAATTAGTGTCAATCGATTCATCACTTTCTATTTTTCATGCTTTTCTTGTTTTGTTTTTTAAACACTCTACCAGTGTGCATGTGATCTTCTACTACAACTTTCGTTAATAAATCTGTGACAATCAGATCCGAAATATTGTCGGCAAGCTAAGAGCCCGTCTTAGACGGGCAAAAATCTTCTAGTAAAGAATAACGGTTGTTGGCAAATAGCATGTGAAAATATCTCAAATAACAGTAAAATTAGTCGTAACAGTATCGCATATATGCCAACATAGGAAAGGTGGCTGTCCGTAGCAGAATGTCTACGAGGGTGGAAAACGCGCGCGCACACACACGGAAACAGACGCGTCAAAATTTTGAATTTATGAACATTTATATATTTCATCATATTTTAGGTAATCATAAATTTCTATTTTTAAGAAAAATATCTTACCTAAACAAATAATAAAGAAATATATATATCACTAGTATTAGAAGAAATAGAAATAATTATATAACATTTTTCAAAAACATGAAATGTAGAAAATAATTTGAAAAATTACTAATTATTATTCAAGAAACGTGTACACTTCAAAAGTATGCATTACACAACATACTGATTAATATTAATTATTAATAAAGATTGAATAAATATCTCATGAAATTTGTTTACCTTTCCCAAGATATCTTATGTTACAGCAAGCAGTAGTATTAATAAATTTGCTAGGAATGATTTCTAACATCAGTGCTTGATATATATTTAACGTCTAAGAATAAGAAATTTTAAAAAATAAATGTCCTAAGATAAAAAAATTTCAACAAGATAAAAAGTAAATGTTATCACAGGCATATATAAAAATTGCATTTGATTAATAAAACGATTGGGCGCAAGGCGGGAAAAACCGTAGGAATTTAGATATGGATAAGATTAAAATTTCCGTAGAAATTTTAAACTTATCCGTATTTTGCGGAAATTTTCGATAAAATCCGTAGGATTAATAGATAATACTAAACCAATAGAATCTTCGAGATTTAACCTTATAAGGCTACGACCACACGAGCAGTTCTTCGCCGTTTTTTCGCGGCGGCCATTTCCCTCAGCTGCCGTATCCACACCACGGCCGGCCACACGTGCGGTTTTTCTGAGTCATTTGTTTCCGCTTTCTAGAGCAACATAGTGGCGAATTCAAACAGCTGTTTGTGTGAAACTTTTGATACATTAGAAATGTATAAATAAAAGATTCATTTCATTTAACTCGTACTTAAAAACGAAGCAAAAGGGTTTATAATTTCATTAGAGCTTTGGCTGTTTTTTTTCTGACATTCTTCCCCATTAACTACAAACAAAAAAAAAATCAAAGATAAATTATAGATTCTTAAATATTTCTTTAAAGTAAGAAGATAATCGAAAGAATTCCTGCTTTAATTTGTACCATATTAATTCCTTTTACCACCAACGCAAATATTTTCGAATTAAGATACAATGAGTAATAAATGTGCCGTGTAGCTGCAAAAGTGGTCATCTCCAAATAAGAAGAGTTTTGAGAAAAGTTGATTTTCTGTCCCATCCAGTCAAAATGAGATTTGAAAAATAAACTGCTTGGAATTTGAAGCGTTTCGGCTATGCATTCTAATTACCAATTCATGATGGCGAGGTGTTAAGAGGGTCAAATGGACATATAATCTTTGAAAAAACGTATTTTTGAAAAGTGGAGCTGGCTACTTTTGCAGCTACACGGCACAAATAGCTTTTTTTAGTTATACTAACGTCTAGTTTTGAAGAATCACGAGTACTATTTTGTGACGTACTTCGTAATTTTGAACCGCGATCAGATGAAAAGGACAAAACAATTTTTAAGACAGTAATTATTAAAATTAGGTTGTAATTGGGAAAAGGTTAATAACTACAATTATTTTAAACAATTTTATTTAAAAAGAAACAGAAAAATGTAAACATTTAACAAAAAAGCAAGGACTAAAGAATGAGCTGAATGATGTGAAAATAAAATAAATGAAATTGCCAATATTTCAACTGAAATATTCACATCTGTGACATAAAACTGGGAAAAAAACTATTGAAGTTCAAGAATCATAAGCTCACTATCCAAGTAGTATTCCTTGACATATTTAATTTAAATATCAAAAAATGTAGAACAGAACACAACAGGGCCAGATTAAGTCCTGTATTAGCCCTTAGGCAAATCAATTTACGGGTCCTCCCCCCTCCATAACTACCAAAGTCAGATTTTTTTTATTGATTTTAATTTAATATCTATATAAGCAGTTTTTATATAAATATAGTTATGAAAATTTTATATGACATTTAATTGCTGGTCAGCTTCAAGAAAGTTAATTTCATTATCTCGCGTTTAAAAAAATTTACATTTAAAAATCATTTTTTTAACAAAACGGTAAAAAAAGCAACAAAATTTGTTTTAGTACATTCCAAATACTCATATGCAAAGTTTGACAGGAGTGTTGACTCATGAGTCAACCCCTCAACTGTACGAAAAAAGATCGACCGCACATACCTGCAAGAGAAATTTAAAATATGAAAAAATTGCTAAGAATAGTGTTCTGCAATTTAAACGGTACTTATTTTAATTTAACTACGTTCGAGTACATAGCCCTTGTAAACCAAATAAAAGTACAAAAATTAAATAACCCTGAAAATGTCGGAAACAATTTCGAGGCCCGAGACTCCTGAAAGTTGCGGAGCCCCCCTAGACAGTTGCCTACTTGATAATCCGGACCTGGAACACACGAAAATACCAACGAAAATCACCATAAACAGCAAAGCGATTATTTCCCGCGCCTGAAAAATAGACCCGAGTGCATAGTTTTGCAGCAGCCGCGAGAATGCACCCAAAGAAAAACGGCGCGAAGGTCACGCGCGTGGCTGCAGGAAAACGATCGTGTGGCCGTAGACTAAGAGATACAGACACTTCCATCGGACAAGTTACTCAGAAAGAGAAAAAAAACATAGAAAGCTGGTGGAAATGATGATGAACGCATATTTTGTTCTGTAAAGGTCATTCTGTAGTGACTTCTGACATTTCTTTAACCTATTACATTTATTTTTATGCAAGCTTCCAGACTTTACTAACTGTAAGCAGAAACTAACTTCCACACCATTTCTATATTAATCATTTAACATTTGACCCAATAAAGGAAACATAAGAAGAGTATCTATTGGATCAGTTGCGTCCGACGGAAAGATTAAAGGCAAGCCTCTTTTTCAACTCTTAAATACACAGAAATCTCAAAACTGATCTTATACACCTCTCAGTGTGTCTTTGAGGAGCATAAAACACAGAGAGCAGTAGTTCAATAGGAAAAATAAAACAGATATTAGAAGTTGTTTCATAAAATTTCATTAGATTTAACATAACTTTTGGAGGGAATTATGAAGTTTTATACTGCAAAACTGAACATATAAGTATAAAATGCGATTTTTTGGCCATTTTATTTAACTTGACTTGTTTCATGTCCATAAAGATGGAAAATTATAATCGATTTTTCACTCACTTCCTGACATGCTAGAGTTTTGAAATTTTGTACACTTGTGTGTTCTGGATGACAATACAATATTTTATTATTTCCAGAATTGAATTATCAGTTAATCATTAATTAAATTAAATATTAATTCCAAACCAGTGGCGCCACGTGGTGGAGAGTTTGAGAAAAAGACTGGTATCAGAAGGGGAAAATAATCTTAAAAAATTCTGCTGTTTAGCAGATTAGCGTATTTTTAAAAACTGTATTTAATTAAATTTATTTTAACAACTCTATTCTTTTAAATAAATCTATACTGTTTATTAACTTCAGATAACGGAAATAACTTCACTTACAAAAATGAATGCAGTAAAAATGAGTACTGAAATTCGATAATTATATGTTTTAAAGCTTTGAAGAAAGTACGTTTGTGAATTAATTAGGGAAGAATGATTCACACGATCACAAATGAGTTGAAAAAAGACTTTACAGATTAGAAAACTGGTTTAGAAAAAAAATTGAAAAAATAGAACAAGAAAATCCGATATTTCACAATGAAGATAAAATATATCAGAAGATAAATTCTTAGTGTCCAATTAAAAAAATAACAGGAAAAACTACAGCTTACGAAAGAATTCATAAAAAAAATTAAGAAAACACGCTACAACTCTCCAATATTTATATGAAAAGCTGTCAATCAAGGAATAAAGAAAAAAAAAATGAAATGAGAAAATTTTCCTTAAAAATCACATGTTATATAATACTGGTGTCCAAAAATTAAGGAACATTTCGTACAATGCGAAAAATTTGGTGTTCATCAAGAAACAATGGCTCAAAATCAGTTGTAGAGAATCGTGTAACATACAATCGTGGAAACTCACATTTTACACTGGAGATTCGATCACGAGGGCATTTAGGGAACCAACCAGAATTTGATGAAGACGAAAGGAATTTCGGCTGACCTCGTTTCACAGAAAGCTGATAAGGATTTGAAACTTTCATCAATGGTTTTGTTTGGTATGCACATTGCTTATATGCATTTTTGTAAAAATAGCATGAATATTCGAGAAGTTATAAAGATTTATTTAAAAAATCTCAGTTTAAATTTACCACATATGCGCAGTAAATTTTTTTTTTACTGCGCATATGCGAGACGTAGCGACAGTAATTTTTTCCCCACAGTTTCAAAGCTAGATATATAGGGCAGCTTATATAAAAATTCCAGTTGAATACCATTAAGATTCAGAAAGATATCGGTATTTCAGCGAAGTGAATTTCAGCTGCACTCTAAGAGAAGCTTAATGATGAGGGTTGTTCCACTAATTAATATTAAACTTGAATCTTCGAATAGTTCTATTGAATTGTATAAAGGTTAGAAATATGCTGAATACCCATCTACACTTATAAATTAGGCATTATAAATAACAAAAATATCAAATTGTTGAAAAGCTCTCATCATTTAGCTTCTCTTAGAGTGCAGGTGTAATTCATCTCGCTGAAATGGCGATATCTTTTTGAATCTTAACGGAATTTCTTTAGAATTCTTATATATGCTGCCCTATATATTTTGCTTTGAAATTATGAAAGAAAAAATATGCTATGCTTCGCGCATGCGCAGTTAAAAATTATTTACTACAACTTCTCAAATTACCTCGAATATTCAAAGAATTTACTTTTAATTTTAATATAATGCTTCGATGGCATATTGCCAAGTATTTTGCAAGTTTCGTATAATTTGGTAGAAAACTCTGCATGTTATAAGCAAAAAACACGCGGAAAAAGCTGGGATTTTTTAAAGAAACCTTTATATCTTCCCGAATGTCCATGCTATTTTAACCAAAATACATGTAAGTAATGTGCATAGCAAACAAAACTATTAATGAAAGTTTCAAATCATTATCAGCTTTCAGTGAAACGGAGTCAACCGAAATCCCTTTTCGTCTTCGTCAATTTTTGGTTGGTCCCCTAAACGCCCTTGTGACCGAATCTCCAGTGTAAAATGCAAGTTTCCACAACTGTATGTTACACGATTCTCCACAACTGATTTTGAATCATTGTTAGCGTATCAACTCCAAACCTTTTACGAAATGGTCCTTAATTTTTGCACACCAGTGTAGTTTGGACATATTTGCTGTATATTTAAAAAATGGAGATTATGGTGAAATTGAAAATTACAAATTCTACATAACCGAAAATCAGCGATTGAATAATGTGTATTTTGCCAACTAATCAAATCAGATACATGCCATAAGGAGAAACTAATAAAAAAAACATTTATAAAATTCGTTATAACTTACATAATGCACTGACAAAATCAATCCTAAAAATGACTCAAAAAGTATTTAATTAATTGAAGCGCCAATTGAAAAGCATTTTTAATGACTTAAGTTAAGAATTCTGTATTAGTCTGATTTTTCAAATCTGGCGCCACATCGCGAAGATAATTTTGTATGCATTTTGGAACAGAACCTCTTCCCCTAGACCGATCTGTTCTAAAATTTCATACAGATCTAAGATTGTGGTGTAAAGACCACATTCCAAATTTCAATGCTCTATCTCGTGGTAATTTTGAGCTATCGAGTTCAAATACGCGCTGACACTCTTTTCGTTGATGGATTATCCCAAATTTGCTGTAACAATCAAATACTAACCTTTAATAACCTAGCTTGTTCCAATTTGAGAAATCGTGTTCACATACACACAGACATAATTTCTAAAATGTCTTTTTTTTTTAGATGGAAGGAGACCTAAAACGTGGAGATTCATCAAAATCTCGATGTGGAATTTTTTTGACGATTATAATATTTTCTCTTTGCATCTATAATATACAGCAGAAAATACACGTGTCTGTCTCTCAAAAAAACACGTCCTAAACATTAGCGATATGAAATTTGCATGTCATTCCGGGTCCATTTCTAGGTCAACTATTTTCAACTTTCAAAATCAATTATTTCTTAAGATATTTAACTAAATCAAAATTAATCCAAACTTCGGCATTTTTACTCGGTTTTTCGCCAATAATTTTTGAAATAATTAAACGCATGAAAGTGATTTTTATATCATCTTAAAAAGCGAACAATCATTTTCTCAATGTAGTTAAAGTACTATGCAATGTTTAGTCTATTTTTTACAAATTTTTAAACAATCCTCATCAATTATAAGGGCATTCACAGGTTAATGTTCTCAGATTCCACTGAAGGGAGGGGATCTAGGGAAAAAATATGGAACACAATGAGGTGTCTTTCCTGTCAGTAGCAGAAACATAAAAAGAAGAAGAAAAAAAGAATAGTACTTCGGGTTATGGCAATAAAAAACCATCATACGAAGGAACTTCTGTTGCCGCCGTATCAATAATGGGCAGGGAAAAGTGGAATTCTAAGGGTTGCTAGACTCTTACTGGGAAGGTCAAGGTATGAGGACCAAAAGAAGAGAGGGCTTTAGCTGCTAGCCGAGGGGTCAAATGATAAAGGATGGGGCGACCAAAAATCAACGAAAGACGAGAAAGCGAAAAACCTTTTTACTAAGTTTAAAGTGTGTTGTTATAAGTACTTGAAAATATTTTTATCCTGAGCAACACCGGGTATATCAGTTAGTATTTCATGCACAAGAAAAAGTGAATATTGATATTCATTGCAGTTGTGGTGGCTCAGGCGGAAACGAATTCAAATTCAGCAAGCTTCATCAATTCGAGTGAAACATTTTCTTAGCCAAATGCTACAAAAAGCAGAATAAGATATATTTATACTGTTGCACAATAATAAGCATCAGCACCAGTGATCAAATTTCGTTGTATTTTTAGCACCACATAAACATGATCATGTTTCTCACACTCAAACGGTTACTGCTTAACCAGCCAATTTTTAAAAAAAAATATATCAACAATACAATGCACGCTATCGAAGCCTGTTTTGAATGACTGCCTACAGATTTATTGGGAAAAAAGAAAGAAAAAAACCAATTTTGAAACAGATAGCCGAATGACATCTATCAAATAATGTTTGAGAATGCGGAGAGCTTTTAAAATTAAATGACTCTTCAGTTTCTCAATGAATATGCAAAATGCCACAAATCATAACATGGACTAAAGGGTGAAGCGGCGAAATGGGCGAATTTTAAAACCCTATCAAAAATACAAATTTATTTACAACAACATGACACAAATTTATTTACAGCAGCATAATCATTAAATGAAAGTCCAATATTCGCAATCAATGATGGATGATCAGAATTAGATAAACATGCAATGCCATGTACAGGCACAAAATGCCCACTTACTTGACAATAAGATTTGTGACAAAGACTTGCTATGTTCTCTGGCAAGAACACACTTTTTTCACCTTCACCGCTTTTCATTGTATTACTCGTATTCTAAAAGTTATTTGCCCCAATTTTCATAGCAAGGGAAGATAATAATAATAATAAAAACCTTGATCGTAATGCGCAGAATAAAATGAGCTTGAAACGCATGTTACGTGACGGTACACCAATCACTGTGTCTGGAAAAAGCCTTCAAAGGGAATGTGTATTTTTCGCTAATCCACGTACACCGCTTGGGAGGAAAATAATTTGTCTTGCCGATGAGACCATTCCCATTTACCTCCTCTTCACATAACTTGTCATTTTAAAAATTGCCCGCTTCGCTGCTGAATCTCTGGCACAACTGTACATTTATCAACGTACCATTTGATCCAAACTTCTATGTATTGCATTATTAGATAGAAAAAAACAACTCAAAGTTGTGCATAATGTATCAAGGTCTTAGCAAGTTTAGCTGCTGCAATCGATTGCACCTCCAAGTAAAACAAGCATGCCAAATAATCAATATCTATGATTAAATGGCCTGGAACAAAATTTTTATAGAAACTTTTTTGTAGAAATGCAGGTTTTATGATATCTAATAAATAGAAATGCAAAAGCATTTCTATTTTCTCTCTAGGTGGTATGGCATTTCTTTTTAATTATCTTTCTTATTTCGGCAGAAATCTCTTTTATTAACCCTTTGCGGTCGATGCCGCCACTGTGGTGACATCGACCGCAAAGGGTTAATTAGTTTCAAAATTGACGCAAGAAAGTGTCAGTAATTCTCGATTTCGCGAGAGGCTTCTTTCCGCCCTAAGTGCAAATAATTCAGTAACTTAAGAGTACTTCAAACAAGTTAATGTATTTATATGCATATTCCACGTATCTGCAAGCCAAACTAGCTACAAAATTTAGGTATCTAAACCGACTGAAATGCTCTTCAAATCACGAATGCAATGGATCTGCATTGTGAGCAGCAGCAATTAAACTTGGAAACAGAGGTAGCTTTTGTAATAGAAAAACTAAGATTTGATTTAGGAATACCTGATTAGAATCGTAGAGCGATATAGCATCGTATTCCAATTCTTATGTTGCCTAACAAGCGAACATAGATATTGCGATATATTTCAGAGCATCTAGATATTTCTGAAGAACCAGAAATTTATTTATAGATATGTGCACCAGGTGAAGGAACTGTTTCTTTAGAGTCTGAATAAGGCAGGTTACAGAACTATATTAATCCTTAAAGGCCCAGTGTTGCCATGCCCAATTTTGTCTTCTAAAATCTTGAGAATAAGACTGAAGCTCTAATGCCTGTTGTTGCCAATAGGATACATACTGAAATTTTTATTAAATCAATTTACAACATATAGATGGCTGCCTGAGTGCCGATAAAAATAAATTGACGTTTTTAACTTGAGGCTGCATCTTTTTAGCTTTGTTTGTACGCTTGAGAATATTTTATTGCACAATGTTGAAGGAAATTCCTTATCGGTATTATTATTCATTAAAATTCATGTGTGTTCGTGATTACAGTATTTCATCAAGGAAATTTTTTTTTCTGAAATAAAGCCCAGAGTTGTCAGTTGGTAAAAAACTTTTTTTAGCCATGAATCATACTTAAAATAGGAATTTTTAAAAGTATTTTTCCCATGTTTAATTCAAGAAATAAAAGTCAAAAAATATATTAAAATCAATTTTAAAAAATTCGGGCTTTTAAGGGTTAATATAGAAGGAAGTCTTCTTAACCCACTGACTGCCGATTTCTTTTAAATCACTATTTAGATGCAACGTTTGCAAACAACTACAAATACCATTGAATCAAGCGAATTGTTATTTATATGCAAAGCTTTATTAGTATGATATGATTTAAAGCTATAATAGTACCAAGTAAACACATCAGCGAGCTAAAATCGCAGGATGCAGCAGAAAATAGACTTACTACCCGCTGAAATCGCAGGATAAGCAATCAGAGGGTTAATTTTCATTGATCGGGGGACTTTTAGATTTTGCACCCTCTCATTGTGGATTGGATAGAACTTTTTGGCTAATTTTTAAGCATTATTCTTTCAATCTGTAACTAGGAAGTGCATATTAATAAAAAGAAAACGTCGAAAGTATTTATTACATATTTTTAATGCATTAATTTGGCTTTTATTCTTTGTAGCAAAATAAATAACGATTGACATACAGAATATTTCCTATATTTAATAACATAAACAATGACTGAAGATATAAAAAAAAGGCAAATTGTATTAGGATATCGTCTTTATAAAACTGACTGATTATATTTGCAATTCGTATTCAGTTATGTAAAAAAGAAGGCATCCTTTTCTTAAGATTCAACCTACAGAAGTCAGTTCGATGAAAACGCGATTCGGGAAAAGATAAAAAAAAATGTTGAAAATTTAATATTTTGGAACTAAATAGACAATCATAAAGAAAGAGGCGAGTTTCGTGTACTGCGCAGTTCAAAATAGTGTATCTAAAATATTTGTTTTGAAATGCCTTTTAGTTCAATCGAAATGTTATCAAATATACGAAAATGTGGCGAAAATACGTTACCGCATTATTATTGCTTTAACTTGTTGGGTTGGCCTTACAAAACATGTAGATGGATATCGTACCGTAGCGGAGGAGGGAGTTGAAAAATCGGTTTTTCAAGTTTAAATAAAAGGTTCAAAGAAGTTATAGTTATTAAAAATCAATAAAATGAACCACCGAACACTAGGATAGCTCAATTAGATAAGGAGTAAAAACATAAATTTTGAAAAATATTTTTAGTTTGAGAGACATTTTTACAATTGCACTATAGTATGTGTTATACAGGAGGGCATATCAGATAAATATTTCAGATCGATATCTGCATTATTTTTCGAAAAAGTCAACTTTTTTACGAAGGGGGAAAAAAAGGGCTCGCCGAAAAATGCTAGACGTAAGTTTTTATCTATCCGGATTCGCGGAGCAAAAAATCCTTATTCTAAAAATATTGCTCCACAAATTCAAATGGTTTCTACATGGTTGTAATTCAGGAAAAAAATGGTGAAAATGCATTCTGAATGTAGTTTCTGGGTCACGGAACGATATGCTCGCGAACACTACTTCTTAATGTTTTTTGAGAACCAAATTTCAGGTTTTTTTTCTTTTCATTTTTTTCAAATTTCATTTCCGCTATTTTTTTTTTTTTTTTTTGAATAATGACCACATAGAAACCATCTGAAATTGTAAAACACTTTTTGAATAAGAGTTTCCCTCCCCCCTCTCCGCGAATTCGAACAGACAGAAAGAACTCATAGGCATTTTCTGAAGAGTCTCCCCTTTTTTTTTAAGTTGAATTATTCGAAAAATAATGCATACGCATTTCGTTCAAAAAAAAAAAAGAACTTACAGAATTTACTTTAAAAAAAAATTTTACTCCTGATCTAATTAAGCTATCTTAGCATTCTATGGCTCATTTTATAGGTTTACTAGCTGATGCCCGCGACTTCGTTCGCGTCGTAACACATTATTGGTACCTTGTTCCTCGGGATAAAAGTACTTTCACGTCTTTTCATAAATTTTCTTGATAATAGAAATATATACAAAGACAGCACACCTATGTATAAATAACTAGCAGTACGAGCACAACGTTGCCCGTGGAATCAGGTCTTCAACAAAATTGGAAAAAAATTACCACAATGACACGAAAACTCAAAACAAAAGATACACATCATTGATTTTCGACAATGACACGGAAGTAATGACGTCACCGGAAGGTCACCACCAACCAATGAAATTGCAACAATGCATTTTGGGATCGTCCGGAGAAACTCTCGCTGTCAAATCTCACTAGCAAAAAAACTGTTTGAACTGATCAGGGAAAAATTAATTTAAAAAAACGGAATATTTTAACCGTTCTTGTTTTTTGAATCCGACAGAAAAATTCCAGTTATAAGCTGAAAAAAATGAAAATCAGAGTTGTTAGAACGTCAGATGCGAGAATTTGAAACAATCCTTATCAAAAATTACCATAAAAGTGATTATTAATTAAAAATTTCTCAAAATTCATTAAATTACTTTAGAAATTCAAAACAAACTTCATTAAAACGAAAATTGTTTGCTCTATCCGATGGTGCATTGATTGTTTTTCAACTATCATTAGAAAAGATACTACAGCCATAAATGTCCCGAAAATGACTCAAAACAACACAAAACATTAAATAAAAAATTTTCGAGATTGAATTTTTAAAATTCCGGCTTCGAGGTGCATTTAGTCACCATTAAGACTATCTGTGTGCCAAATTTGAAGGCTGTAAGGGCGATAGATTCGTCTGGACATCGCACACACAGAAACATTACCTTTTATAAGTATAGATTTACAAAAGATTACGTCTCAAAATATCAACAGGAATATTTTTCAAAACGCACCTCGCCATCATGACGTCACAATTAATAATGCTATCTTTTTTTAATCTTCTCGCATGCTCCAAAAAAAAAAAAAAAGCTGCAGACGATTACATAAAAACAATGTTCGGAATTTGGTCTTTGAAAATATTTTCAAAATTAATTAAAATGAATTGATATCACTGAAAAGGTAATTTTTTGAATTTTAAAATGATGTAAAAATGATTTTTGTGCGATAATATGCTCCGAAATTATTGCGGAAAAACATTAAATTTTTAGGTAATATTTAATTAATTAAAATTTCAAAAAATCCTTTCTTAGAGTGCACCTACCACCCAAAAAGCGACCATTCCCAAATTTCAAGTTCCAGTGGTTTGGGAGATTCGATTATATATATATATATATATTCTCTTATATATATATATATATATACTAGCCGCCTTCGGCGATCGGCTGATTCGCCCGTTTAAATTGGTTTTTATTTTTGTATTTTATACTAATTATAGCATCCCCCGTCGCGGTTTCCGATAACTCAGGAAAGATGACCAAAAAATGAACATTTTATTGTATTTGGCAGATAGTAAAATATATAAAGACGTAAATTTTAAAATCCCAGCGATACAATTCTGTATGAAGCATCACAGCTAACGAAACTTAAAATCTGCGTTTCAAATAACACTCATTTCATTCATCTAACACTCATCGGTAGAATGATATGGTCGCGAGAGCCGAACATCCTGGACGCCTCGTGTGAACCAGTGGGTGCCAGATTGAATGGAAAAAGTGAGGCGGCAAAAAATTTATACACATTTAAAACACCAGGGAGTATAAGGGCTAGACAATTTTTTTAAAAAAATTAGTTAGTTTTCCCGAACACTATTGCTTTTGTAATTCCTAGTTTCAGGCAGCTGAAATGAAATAAAAATTTAATATTTCCCTAAAAAGTAGGGGGGGCGACTGATTCTCCTCGCCGCCACTGGTGTGAATTATGACTGGGCAACATTTCTCCCTAGATCGTAACCCGTCACCAAACTCCCCTCCAGTGCTATAAATAGAACTGTGACCTTGAGGAACCGTGAGCAGTGCTGTTGCTCCATTCCGCTGTGCTTGGAAACATTTTTTTTAAATTAATTAAAATTAAACAGAATGTCGCATGGAAATAAAATTGGTGTCATTGAAAAGCTTACTTTTTAAATTTTAAGATGATAAAATTATTTTTTTTTGCGACAATATGCTCCGAAGTTATTGCGGAAAAACATTAAAATTTAAAGTAATTTTTAATTAATTAAAATTTCGAAAAATCCTTTCTTTGTGAGCACCTACTACCCAAAAAGCAACCACCTGCCAAATTTCAAGGCCTCATGGTTTGGGAGATTTCATGAGTGAGTGAGTGAATCATGGTATTTGCCCTTTTATATATACAGTGGCTCCCAAAAGTGTTCGTACACTTACGATTTTCAATGAAATAGGGCTCTATCCATCAATTAAAATTAATATTTCAGAATAGGTATTCAATAATATGATCTATAATCTATTCATAAGAAAACTACATGAAATATTTTTAAAACATAGTAAAACTTTATTTTTAAGAAATCAATAATCAAAAAGTAACAAAACCTTTATCTCATAAAAGTCTTCGTACACTGAAATATTTTCGGATAAATTCATAATTTAAATTATCGTCTGTCGCTTTATTTTTATTTTTGCATTGTGGTGGCATTTAAAAAATCGTTTGGCTTTAATTTTTGCTTGCTTACAGCATAATATTCTATTTATTGTTTAAAAATGGCACGAAGTCGTAAAGAAACAACAATCAGCAATCGAAAATTTATTATTTTTCATCATAGTAGTGGTACATCAGTTCGGAAAATCGCTAAATTAGTTAATTTATCCCATTCTACAGTGCAGTATGTGATAAAACGCTTTAAAGAAGAAAATCGGATCGAAAACAAGGTAAGAAAAGCTCGACCGGCAAAGTTAACAAAACATGATCAGAGATTTATAATTAGAAAATTTGTGAAAAATCCACGTTTGAGTGCTTTAAAAGTTTCTGCAGAATTTAATGAAAAATGTTCCGACTTCAATTTCACCTGAAACAGTTCGACGAGTTCTCAGAGCAACTAGATTAAATAATTTTTTGTTAGTGCGAAAAACAGAAAGCTTAGGCTTTCCTTCTCAAAATCAATGTTAAATAAACCCGTAACGTATTGGAATAATGTCTTATTTGCAGATGAAAGCAAATTTAACATTTTTGGTTCCGATGGACGTATAATGATATTGAGAAGAAAAAATGAGGAACTTAATCCCAAGAACTTAGTTGAAACAGTTTAGTATGGCGGTGGAGGTGTCCTTGTGTGGGGTGCATGTCAGCATCAGAACTAGGTAATTTAATATTTATTGATGGCATAATGAATCATGTTCATTATTTAAATATTTTAAGAGACAATTTAAAATTATCAGCACAAAATTTGGGTATTGGAAACAACTTCGTTTCATAAAAAGATAACAATCCTAAGCACACGGCTCTCAACGTGCGCCTCTGGTGTCTCTCTAATTGTCCACAAAATTTGAAAACACCATCTCAATCGCCAGATTTAAACCCCATCGAACATATTTGTAGAGAATTGGAGGTTAGAGTACGAAAAAACAACATTAAAACGAAAAACGAACTAAAAACAGTAATGATGGAAGAATGGATGAACATTGATGCAGAAATTACAAAAAAAACTAGTGAAATCTATTCGCAAACGTTTAAAAGCTGTTGTGGATACTAAAGCATAACCTACTAAATATTAATTTTAAGAAAAATTAGAATATTTACTAATATGTAGAGATTTTTTTTAAAGTGTACGAAGACTTTTGTGAGATAAAGGTTTTGTTACTTTTTGATTATTAATTTCTTAAAAATAAAGTTTTACTATGTTTTTAAAATATTCCACGTAGTTTTGTTAAGAATAGATTATAGATTTTATTATTAAATATCTATTCTGAAATATTTGTTTTAATTAATGGGCAGAGCCCTATTTCATTGAAAATCGTAAGTGTACGAACACTTTTGGGAGCCACTGTATATATATAGAGAGATTTAATACCTATAACTTTCTTACTTTTCCTCTCAAATTTATAGTCTTTAATTTAAACTATAAAAACAGATTTTCAACTTCCCCTCCCTTATTCAGTACAATAACCATCTGAGTGATATAGTGGCATGTTTTAGATGGGCAACCCAACAACTTAAATCAATAAAAATGCTGTTTTGTATTTTTGCCATATCAAAGTAAAATTTGACTGAATATTTTTCAATCTTACTAACTGGAAGATGTTCATCAGGAAGAAACGCCAAGTTCACAATATTTTAAAACACACACAAGATTACCGATACTGATCAATTACATCTTCTCGTACATAGCTTGTTTTTGAAAGGAGAAAACAGCAGCTACCTATATTTTACAGATTGATATAAGCAGACTAGTAAGTGGTTGCTATGATTTGTCAGAACAGGAACCTTCAAGTTCATATGTACCTTGATTTCTTTATGAAAATTTCATCAGAAACTTTTGATAATATTATTATTAAATATTTCAAAAGATAACAGGGCTATTCATGCATTTCATTGAAAAAATGCAAAGGATAACAATGAGCCAAAGAACTGCCTGAATGACTATTCTAGATGCATTCCATTTTTCCTGACTTGAACAATAAAATAAGCCGTGCAATGCAAAACTCAAACTTAATTTACCTATATTAATATTTTTATATTTTCTCTAGTCTTCTCTTCATGCTGCATCTCAAAATTTTTATAAAATCAAGTACATATCCATTATTTAAATGGTATAAAACCGCCAGCACATAGTTATATATGCATCTTTTCTTACAGAAATAGAAGTACAAAATCCAGCAGATCATGTGGCTCATAAACACCCCACCTCGCAGTGGTGGATTTTGGCAAAATGAAGCCACAGGTGCAAAATTGTTTCGAGGCCCCTCCATGTTGGTGACAGTGTGATGCATGTTGAATAGATTTTGAGGCCCCTTTCTGGGTCTTGAGGCACAAGGCGACCACCTCTAGCACCTGCGTGAAAAAACACCACTGCCACCTTGCCTTCTATTTTGTGAAATATATTAAATCATCAGGCTAAGATGTACTCTACTTTGCACCAATACTTTTACATAATCTAATTAATTAGAACATAAAGAAAGTTTTCTTTTTCTAATTTTGAACTTTATGTTTATACTTCTAAAGAAGTTTTCATAAATTTCTGCAGAAGATCAGGATTGCTTTATGGAATAATTCTTCAGAATCCCCTCTTAGTCTACAAAAACAATCGGAGTAGTTAGAAAAAGTACAGCAGTAAATATCAACTCCTGGCAATCAATGCATGAAATACTGGTTTAAGAAATTTCCAGTATTTAAAAAAAAAATAAGACTTCCATGTTTTTAAATTAATAATTTCCATGTGTTGCAATTAAATCCCTATTGATAACTTTTTTAAATAGGATGAATCACTATATGCAAAAATATAATGCTGAAACTACACAAACATGGCTATTCAAAAATAGATTTTACACAGTGATTAAACACAGCTGTATTGCATTCTTTAGTACAGAGTATAGAGGGGAAAAAAATGTAATTTTATTCTCAAAACGTTTTATAGGAGCAATTTTGAAACATAATTCAAAGGCAGAACTAAAACTTACAATATAATTTATACATATGGCAATAATGGCCTTCTATTTTTATTTAATTATTTGCATGACAGTACTGAAAGAGTTGTATTAGGTAACAATACAGATTTTCATCTTGAATGCAAACATAAATTTATTTATTTATTGTGCAATGGAAAAAAAGTGCAACTAAAAGGAAAGCCAGCAAAATGTTGCATACTGTAACTTACCAAATATTCAGCGTATAAAATGTATTTATGAAGTAAATTACTAGTTTCTCATTCTTGAATTTTCTTTTCAATGTTCAAATATCATTTAATTGAAGGCTTACAATTAAAAAATGCAGATTTAAAGTTTTATTAAAACAAATTAGATAAACATAGCCAATAAAAAATGCAACATAAAAATAATCAAAATTAATAGCTATATTGCAACAAGGAACTATGCAATTGAGCTTAATCAAAATACCCACTGCATAATGATTTCTGCATTTATTGTAAATATAAGGTAAGTATAAAATCACCCCTGTGATACCAAAACAAAACAGATTTTGAAACTGATACATTAATCACAAAACTAAGAAATTAAAATTTCATCATTTCTTTTGATATACTAGTTGAGGCAACATTTAAAAAAAAAAACCCTTACAATAGAATAAGAAATAGTTTTATTGATTTCATTTGTAATACAAAGGAAATTAGTGTATATGTTAACTCTTTTATCTTTAGAGGATGCAGATTATCTCTGACATATCCTTTCAGCAAAAACTTAGCAAATAAATTAAAAATTGCAATCATACAAAATTTTATTCATATCTATTGCAGCTCTAAGTATACCTCATTGCTACTTACGAAATTATTAACAGAAAATTTGAAGGCATCAAGAATAGTGTTTTTCAATTTGTAGAATGAACTGTAAGATTGCCACACAAAATGATTAACTAAATGAAGTAGAAGTAATTTATGAAGCAAAACTGAAAAAAAAAAAAATTAAAACTGCGATTTTAACTTCTATCATTTATCTTGAAGGAATATACATAATAAACAAAATGATATCAAAATAATTTAAACAGAATATTACCTTATCTCTACGAACACAACAAATAAGAAATCCAGATAGTTAAATATTTTAAATAATTAGTTGTTTAGAGAAAGTAAGTTGCACAGTAGAACCTTGATTATCCTCTGTTAAATGAGCTGATGCCAGAAAGTCTAAAAACATTTTAAGAAAAAGGTGTCCAAGTTCGCACTAGAGTCCATTTTCACTACGTTAAAGCATGTAAAAGGTAGTTATTGGAAGGTGACCATTTATATTCAAGATGTTATTTAGAGGACAAATAAAAACACAGTTCAATTTTGTAACACTTCTAGTCATGTAAGCAAATTCCAAGCATTTTCATGAAAAAATGGCAACATAAATGTGCTGGAAAGTTTTGTGTGTTTGAGTGGTGGAAAATATTCTTTTGAAATCATTCTTAAAGCATTATTAGAAGAATGCAAAGGAGACAGTGAAAATCAGTAACATTTGCGAATCCTCTTATCAAAATTGTATAAAATATTGGGTGTTAATATGTGGTAGTATTTGCAGATTTGTTTTTATAATTTCAAACAAACAAATTTGAAAATTAAAACGTGACCTTTTATTTAGAATGTTCAGATGAAAGCTCTTATCATAATCTTAGTTTGAGCTAGCTTATCTCACGATTAATAAAAAAAGTATAATAATTTCAACACTGAATCTAGTTACCACTTGTTATTTCAAACATGGTTTTAAAACCATTCAGCAATTCCTGTAAGTGGAATAGCTAAAGAAGGCAGCAACTAATATATCTGCTTCACTCTCACGAAGGAAAGAATTCCCTTAACTCTTCAGCACATACACCAGTTTTGAAACACTAACACACGACAGTCATTTTGATCCAATGTTGTTGAACAATAATTATATTGGATTATATTTTATTGCTTATATTGGTTATTTTATTAAATTATATTATATTTGGCTCTTTTACAAATGAAACCCTTAATCAGTGGTGTAGCTGCAAAATAAGCAATGCCAGAAAGCTCTAACCTGGGTGACAAAAATTACGCTGTTTTAAGGACCTTTTCACATTTTTTCTTATTTATTTCTTATAAAAAAGAAAAGCACTTCACTACACCCATGCTCATAATATATGAATATTTTTTCGTGGAAAGAAGTTCTAGTTCAGATACAAATGCGATTTTGTAAATTTGCGCAATCAGTTTACACTGTCTGTGGGAACATTATCTAAGCAAAGATCTCTTAGCCTACACAACTTGCATTTTTACTCTGTCACAGCCATAACATAAAATTAGTCTAAAATCCTAGAACACACACAGGATAAATCTGACTCTCTCTCCCTCCCAGGGTAAATCTGACTAAAGAATGAACCACTCTTTTTTTTTTTTTTTTTTTTTGTAGTATCTTTTGTAGTACCTTCTAGACCATCCACAGAGGTACAAGAAGTAAAAACTGCAGGTTTTGAGAAATTTCTACAATCTAGACCAAAGGTTCCCAACCTGTGGTACGTGTACCCCTAGGGGTACATGAAGGACCAGTTGTGGTACGTGAACTCAAAGTTGTTAATGTAGCACACAAGAAAACATAAGGGATAAAAAATGTTACAGAATTTTGTTTCCCCAAGTTTCGTGTAAAAAGTACAAGTTGTACAAGTCTTAAACCTACCCTCAAAATAAGAAAAAAAGAAAGTGTAATTTTTAGCTATCCTTATAAGTTAATGTGAAATTATTACAGTGCTGATTTCATCTGTTTTGACATTGAACTAATACTATTCAAAAAATGGAATAAAATGTAAAATCAAAAACAAGTCCTGTAAATGTTATAAATTCCAGTTATTTGACTCTTAAGCTTACCTAGGCTCTTAACATATTGATAAAAACTTCCTTCAATAGAAGGATGGTTAGAGGAATGATATGTATGCAAGGGGTACGTGAAAATAAAAAGACTAATCGAGGGATATGCAAGGGGAAAAAGGTTGGGAACCCCTGATCTAGACAATCCATGAAGATGCAGGAAATAAAAACACATTTTAAGAAATTTCTACAATTTTTTTAACAAACGAAAAATGTCGAGGTCAAAAAGACTTCATGCATATGACTGCAGGTTAAGCATCCAAGTACCAGAATTATGTGGTTTTTATGACAGAAGAATACACAAACCAATTAGTACACAACAATTTATAATCTAAAAAGACCCAAATTTAATGACAACTTTCCGTTTTCAAAAATAAATTTCTAAAATACAAATTGTCCGACGATGTAAAGATTTTAAAAAGTACTCTTTCATCATATATATTAGGGTTTCTTAAACTATGAGTCCTGAACCCATACGGGGATGGCATAGATGGATTTTGATGGTGCAGAAACTCTGAATATGCATGCTTTTGTTTAATTCTTTAATGTTAGTTACGAAAAATAATTAAAAAACATGACTTATGTATAAAAACATTTAATTGAAAGTTACCAAATAATTATTTTTAGCAAAATATCTTTACTACTAATTGTTAAATAAAATTGGTTAAATTTTACTCTACGGTGCCCACTTATTTCGTTCCTCTTAAGATCGTCAACTCTTTGCCGCCAAGAATGGAGAGGAGAGAACATTTGTTTTGGTTGTGCAATGATGATTTTAACGAGCGAGATGTGAGCATACACAGAAATTTATCTTTTCATCGGTGTTTTGCGCATGGCGTGATATTACGATTCGTTTTGATTGGTTTGATTTTTGTCTGATTTTATCATTTCGTCATGTGCGCATTATACAGCTGTAGTTGCTTATGGCATTGGTTCCCTTTCGACCTACCATCAGCTTTAGACAGCGGAAGCTAAAGTTGTTTTCCAATGGTGTGTGGATCAGGGATTGATAGCAAGTGGATACCAGTGTCCTAAGTGTAAACAGCAATTGGGCAATCAAAATAGGTATATGAAGTTTTAACTACACTTCTCTCATTTTGAACATTTTCATTCACTTTAGGTTCAGAACCGTGTATGATATTCTGTGTTTTCGCTTCTCAATAAATAAGTGAAGCTACTAGTGTTAGTTAAAAAAAATTGCCTGGTACACGCTTGAAATGCCGAAGGCATTGCGTGCTCAGTCTCTCCTTTTCAAATGAAGCATGCGCAGTAGAGCAATGAAAAGTGAACTGCGTATCCAAAACAGTGTTTGGCGACAGCAAATGAAATTGCACCAAGAAAATTGGTGAGAAGCAAGTGGGCACCGTAGAGTAAAAGTTTACCATAAAATTTCATGTGTCGATTTCATTTTTCTTTATATACTTATATGAGGTTGCATAAATATTTTTTTTCAAATGCAAGTGGAATTGTGAGTGAAAAAGTTTAAGAAATAATGATTTATATTTGATTATACCAATACCTTTCTCCATTTTATTTTATAATTATACAGCCTAATTATTTATTCAAACTGATTGTAACAAATGTAAATTTTTATGCAGCTTTTGCTTAAATACTCAGCTTTTCAAAAAACATTACCTACGCTTAAATCACCATTTGATGGGAAAATGAAAAGGCAGTGGTGAATCCAAGGATGATATGGGGCTTCAGCCTTGCCCAGAGCTAAACCAAAATTCTTGATTTTTTTCAAATCACTACAGCAGTTTGCTCTTAATCTCTTTAACCCTTTCGGGACGATGCGCCTTCGTCCAAGACCTTCCTACCGGACGGAGCGGAGGAGAAAAGAATTGTCCCATAGGACGGGGGTTTTTCGTCGCTAAGCCTAACTTCAGAAAAAAAAATCACAAAAAAAAAGTTTACGTCCTAATGTCGTAATTTTTGGTACCATTTCAGATTATTATTTAAACTGTGATATATGTAATAATTAGCATTAAATACTCATTTTCCTTTAATTTATATGAAAATATATATAAAAAACTTGCTTACCTTGAGAAATAATTTTCGAAAGCATTTATTCTAATTCTTCTGAAATTTTAATAGGCAAAATACATAAATAAACTTTAATATTAATAAAAAAATACCAGAAAGACTATTTAGAAGACGTAGAAAAATTTTAAAACGAAAACTGAGCGTGAAAAACCTCGAAGCAGGAAGGAGCGCAAAGAAAACACCAGAAATATAACTTTTTAACTCTTTTTAAAATGAATTATCACTCTCATCTGCTAATTTGATCATTTATCATACGAGCATATTCTGCCTCAGATAAATAACGCTTTCTCGCCATAATAAACTGAAGTCAAGGCTTTCCGAAATCAAAAGCAAAGTACGCAATTACGCGATGTGTAACTAGAATGACGCAACTAGACTGACGGTAAAACCCAAAAGGAACTCCACATAGAAGCGAAAAGAAATAAATAAAAGTATTCCGTGAGATACTGAAACACACTCACCAACGCAAACCACGTGGAGAGTGAAACATCCCAGCTCTGTTTATTTACATTACGTTTTGGACCCCCCGCCCCCCAACAGCTGATGAGAAAATACCAAATTCAGGCAGGAAGTGAACGAACTGAAGGTCAGGTTCCGATAATTATGTTCAGTTCAAAATAAATGGACACAGGGTGCCATCTAGTGGTCTTTAAAAATTGTTTCAGCTCAAAATGCATATATGCATCAGCCGTCCGTGGCGAAAACTCCAAGCGCACCAAATGTGCATCAGCCGTCCGTGGGCGAAAACTCCAAGCGTACCAAATACGCATCGCCCGTCCCGAAAGGGTTAAAAAAAAAATGTGACAACATTGCTTCATGGCTTGACAGGCTCAAAAATTTTCCCACTTTCGCAGTCATTCCACTCATACTTATAGAGTTAACGTGGCCAAAAACATTTTTCGGCTAGTTATTTCATTGCGTTTTTTATTAAATTATCAGGAGTATTGTAGTGTTCATGATTCTTATCATCAGGTGAATAAAGCCTGTAAAATTAAAGATTTTTGGTTTACATAAGCCACGAGGTTTGACATTCGTCATGACAATAAAAAAAAAATTATGACCTCAGCCCCCCTCCCCCGACCCAAATCCTGGATTCTCCTCTGTCAAAAGGAAATTTAAAAACATAAAATCATTTTGACCCAACGAAAAAAATACTAATGTGAATAAAGTACATTCAGATAAGAGTTCAAACTTAAAAAGAATAACATTATAGAGTAAGATTACAAACAAAAATCAAGATCCCAAAGCAATATATTATACATGCTTACACTTTTCATTAATTTACTACTCACTTTTATCCGATTTGTATCATTAAAAGCTGCTGAACCTTTTTGCCTTTTGAATTATGTCCTCATAAATAACAAAATGATTCCAAAGATGTGCAAATAGTTACATTACGAAGAACAAGTTATAACCACATTACAAAGATATTTCAATCATATGTAATGTATCAAAATCTAAATATCTTTAGTATGATTAAACCAAATTTTCTTTACCATTGTAAATATTCACTAATTTATCTTTTAATGCCCTCAAATTAGCCCCCTGAAACATTTATTTAAAAAAAACCTTACAGCACTTGTTGAATCTAAAATATCAGCAAGAAATAATTTATCACTCCAAGAAGTAATGTTTGCTCAATAACAACTCAATATATAATACAACAACTCAATATATAACACAACTTGAATTTTGATGTTCTTGCTCATTAAAATATACATACACATAAAACTTTTATTTTTTTCTCAACACATTAATGTGGTATTGACAATTCAAACTTGATCATATGGGAATAATTATTTGATTGGTATGCAATAAAATATTCATGTAATGTGTCAAGTACCTGAATACAAATGTGTTCTTTTAATTCTTCCAATGGCTTAGCTGTAACAGTTCATAACTGTTTTGGCTTTATCACTTATAGCATTATATAATGATATAAGTGATTTTTGCTGTCATTACTTGGTAAAGGAATGTGTACAAGTTGAATTTAGAAAGTGCTCCCCAAATGTGGTAGGTAACCCAGTGGTTTTCTATTGCAACCTTGGCGAGTTTTCCATGATTTGGCGAGGGATCTTGAATGAAAGGAGTTATGGGATTTGAAGCAACAAAGGCTGTAATCCCCAAATGGCGAGGGATGTACCATATATTTTGGTTTTACCATAATATTGAACTTCCTGAAGTCATGAGATAAGTTTTTGCAAATGATAACATGAGGAGAAAAAAAAATGGACAAAGACATTTTATGTGAGCTAAGAGTCATGGGATAAAATGTTAAAGTCTGATATCAGACACTTCAGAAGTGTACTTAACAATCGCCATAAAGAGATTACGCATACTAGGTACAGAAAAAATTATCGGAAGAAGTGTAAACAAAGCATAAAATAAATAAGAAAATTAAATTTCTAACAAAAATATACAAGAGAAACCTTAAGTAAATAATTCGGTTTAAATGGACTCACAGATAAGATTAAAAAAAAGAAAAAAAAAACATTAAATACAACGAATAAATCTCCCACGAAAAACAAAAATAGAACACTTACAACGACCCACAACGTGATCACATGGAAAACACAACATACACATATGTTCTTTTATCGCCCTATCTATCGAGCCTCTGATAAAGTACAATAATTATAAAAAAAATAGTAGTAACCAATAAAGTTTCAGGAAAGAAAGGAGGGGATTAAAAAAAAAATGTTGTTTCTAATTCGACGGCAGGATATTATGAAACGACAATCGAAAGTTTTGATTGGCTCAAACTGTTGAACCGCTGTCGCACTAGAGCTTCTGGTGCATAGTCCTATTATGAACGAGTTTTTATCAAACCTTCCGATATAAACAATCGTCAAAGCCATGTGCTATTATTTCAAGTGTCAACTATGCAATAGTTCTGTGTTATTCACAAATTAGCGAATTCTGTGTTTTTTCTTTTATTCACAAAACATTCCGTCGCTTTTTTTTTATTCCATCATAAACATGATCAAGGAAATAAAAGTGTATACCTCTCTTCATTTTTACAACTAATGGATACAAAATAAAGCAGTTTAGTTTATGGATTCAAAATTATTTAATATTTAAATCATGTTTATGATTTTGCCAGAAAATACACAGAACAGTCATGATGGTCAGGATTGTAGTGGAGCCGGGAACGGCTTTCCAGCAATGCTTTCTAATTTTTTAACTTGCCGGAACTCCCCCAGATAGCAAAGATGGCTGAGGAAAGGCTGCCATTTCACTTTCCATAGGCTGTCCGCGAAGGCATTTCCGCGCAAACCGTTTCGGAAACCATTGCCGCAAGGTTTACGGGAAAGCTTTTCATGAACTACCTCACCGACAAGTCCGCGAAAGCATTTCCGCTCAAGCAGTTCCGGAAACCATTTCCCGCAAAATTAACGTAGGGAAGCTTTCCATGAACCAACTGTCCCATCCTGTATAGCCCCGTTCGGTATAGAGGTTAGTGTGCTTGCGTTCCAACTCTATGAACGCGAGCTCGATCCCCGGCTCGGAGGAATTTGGAGTTTTGTCAGAATCTACAACGAAATCATACAAGTAAGTTCAATTGAAAATTACAATCAAATTAATAATTAAGCTTTGATTAATTAATATTCCTAATTGATCTAATTAATTGACATTCCAGATAACTATAAGATGAAGTCAGAAGAAGGGGATAAAATAAGGCGGTGGAGCACGGCTTCGGAAGAGGGTTCTATTTTGTCCACTGAAGGAGGGCTCCTAACAACCTTTTGAAAGGCCTGAAACAAGCTTGTAATAAAAGCTTGGGGAAATCTTACTAAAAACCTTACAGAGAAAACCTTGTTTCTTGTTGACTAGCTAACCTTTCCGCTACCATGCCGAAAGGTTCAACCCTTGTCTTAGAAACCTTTGTGACAACCCTTTAACCTTGCCGACGACAAGGTTTCCAAAAACCTTTTAGACAAGCTTTCTTTGCTATCTGGGCCGTTCCCGTACTGCTTTTTTTGTTTGCGAGAAATAAAAAAGAACAAAACTGTAAGATACCTCCTTAAAACAGCGCAGTCTTCCTGGTCTATTCTGATACCCCCGGTTGGGTTGGGAGACGTCACTTTTTCCCCGTGCTTGGGAAGAGTGATCTCTAGCTCTCGGGAAATACTAATCAGAACCCTTCATCCCTAATCCTTACTCCTTACCCAAACCTCTGTTGAGTGGTGGTTGGAAGGGGTTAAAAGCATTAAGGTGTTGCAAACATTTAATTGTATTTCATATTTCGAACTCAGTATATTTTCTATATCACTTATCAATGTCATGATTACATTTTTCATTACTTAATTTTAATATAACTTGAAATCAACATAAATTCTTAGAATTATTCTTTAACATTTTCATAACATTCACACTTTGAACTACCCCAGATAGCAATTTTAGTTTGCAGCAATCTTGCTCGCCAAATCTGCAAGCTTGCAACAAATTTGACACGACAAGAGTGCAAGCTTGAAACAAGTTATTGCAAACGAGTTAGTCACCACAAGTCGAACTTGCCACAAGCTTGTTGCGTCAAACTCGTTGCAAACTATAGCAAAAACAGAGTACGAACACAACCTCGGATTCGATCCCGCGACACAACGCTTATAGTGCCTGAAAGACAGAGACGTCACTTCTTTCCGTTGTTAACGTAAGTAAGGACGTTCTGCCCCAAACCGGGGGTACCAGAATAGACCTGGAAACCTGTTACCCTAACTTTTCAGTCAGCTAGACTCCGAAAGGAGAAGATAGATTGCGCTAATAGATCGCGTATACGATTTATTTTAAACTCTTTTTTTCTTGAGTTCATTAATTTTTTAAATTTTGTGTTGAGAATATGATTTGAAATCAAAGAGAGAGCGATTTTCGCTAATAACTACGTTTTGCTAGTAGAGTAAATTAACAAATTAGTGTTCAAAAGTAATTACTTTAAAAATGGGACAAAATGTAAGTTATTATTTTTCAACAAACATTGACTGTTTTTCAGGTTTAATTTTGTTTATAAACGTTAAAATTTCAACATTAAGAAAAAGGCGATATAGTTTTCTTTAAAGTGCGAGTTCTAAATTTAGTAAAAAGATGGAAAAGTTTCAAAAAATTTTTTTAATAAAAAAAGTTAGTTTTTTCACAAATTATCATTGATTTATTGAATTAATAAAAAGAAGAACGGTCTAGAGGAGATGCTATTAAAAATCGGATGTTTTTTAAAACAGAGACAACAATTATCTCTAAATGTGCTATCGTCTTTGCAACAAACTTGTTTTGTAATTGTTGTGTGAAATTCGTCATGACATCTACACAGAAAACTTGTTTTGTAAGGGGGTTGGTCGATTATGCTTTGTTACTTTTCAGGAAGTTCGCTGCAAAGTTGCCACACCAAGTTTGTCATGACAAGCTAATGTCAAGAAAAATCAAATTTGCTGCAAGTGTACATGCTATCTGGGACAGTACGCATTATGTTAATGTTTCATCAAAAATAAAATAATAACTGTAATTTGTTGACGTTTTATTATTTCAATACCGAGATAAAATAATAATACAATTCAAATATAAAAAAAATATTCATTATAAAGTGATCCCCTACTTACTCCTAGTGTCGTAGCAAGCAAGGTCTGGTGGCACCCGGTGCCGAGTTTAAACTTGTCACCCCCATGTACACCAAAATATGAAGTGAAATTTATGGAGAAAGCAATTTTTTTATTCAATTAAGTAAAGGCGGCATAATGTTAGTATTTTATAAACAATTTTTTATGAATAAAAAAAATGCCTTTTTATTTATAATAAGCGAGTTTAATGTACAATGTAAGAAATCTTTTTTCATAGTGATCGTACCTTGTGCATAACTTATTATTATAATACAAATTAATGAAAACTCAATTGTTTACAAGTTTACTTCTCTAGGCTCTAATCCAACAAACTATACTTTAACATGATACTTAGAATCTCTTTTCTCTAACTTTTTGTTCTGCAAATTTTGGAATTGCGCCATCAAAATCGATACCTTCAGCTACACTATTTTCAATTGACAAATGGCTAAGCTAAAGAGTCATGCTTGGATCTGAGATAATTCTTAATTAGTTTGAGTTTCGAAAAACTCCTCTTACATGATGGAACAGAAACATATAAGCTAAGAAAAATCTTAATGCTAAAGTGAGATTGGGAACAGAGTCGATAAGTTCATATTCAACCACAAACTCTAAGAATCTTAAGGAAGTCCAAACAAGAGACTCTTCTTTTGAAACTTTGGCGGCTTTTAGAAATCTTCTTAGACGTGGAATTTCTGTAGTGATACCATCTGCAGAAAGCTCATTGTCATTTTCAACCAATTTTGTACAAACTTGGGAAGTTAAGCTTCCGAGGCTTCGATCAGATTGCTGGGCTCTAAGATTGCAAACCGATCTATGGCAAGGATGAGACAATGAGTCACAGGACCGGTTGTTTGTTTACGTGATCACCAGCACAGTTCAAAAGAAACGAGACAGAACACCCCGTCCCCCCACGCACCCCGCAATAATACTGAATTATTACAGCATCACATCATTAACCCACAATTTGCTACAATTAGTAATTGTTAAAGCCCATGTAAATTATTTGAGATGTCATTTTATACAACAAAAAAGTGCATTAATACAAAATAGACAATTTTTTGTCACCCTTTCAGAGCTAGCTGGCCGCACCCACCGCACGCGCTTTCCTACTCCACTTCCCCCTTCATCACCCTCTGCATTTTGCCCCCTACAGTATCACCTAGCTTGGAATATTCCGGCACTGACTTTTTATGACTGTACCATTGATGATAGTCAGCCAGCTAAAAGAGCATCAAATTTCTAAAATGGTTTGGACAGATATTCCAAGACTACACAGTGTAAAAACATAAAGCTGGGCATTTTCAAGAAATCTTTATTATAACAGTTTAGGAAAATATATTTATTGCTTATAACTACTTTTGAATATACGCTGGTATTTAACCAAACATAAAGGAAAGGAAGCTCACTCTTATTTCTTGCTGTTTGGACGTTGTAAATAATAAACCCCTCGTGATTCCCCTGTTAACTCAGTACCATGTGCTGAAGTTCAATGGAGTTTAAATATTCTTGTCAAGAGAGTTTCTAACAATTTTGTTCCCGTTTTTTTCGAAATTCTAGGTTATTGACGAAGTAAATAAGATTGTGTTTCCATCAGGCATGCAACGAAGGCGGCCGAGACAGAGGGCGGCCATGGTCGCCCTCTAAAACATGCTGGTTGATTGGCGCCGTCGTCGAATGTCGGCAACTTGCTTCAAAAAAGGAAAGAGACCCACAACACGTGAAAACGAAAAAGAGAATACGAAACTCGCTCGCCTGCTTATTTCTTCCTGTGAACATTCCAAACTCAGTGCGGAAAATTACGATAGTTCTTCATTTGCATTCATTCACTCTTATGGTTAAATCTTACTTTCCCTTTAGTACGTCGGAGATATGGAGGAAGTAACGACGAAAACTCACACAGTGGCGTTGCAAGGGGGATACTGATGACCAGGACAACCGTATTGGTTAAAATCTTAATTGTTTTTAAAGCCACAAAAAATGCAATTATTTTATTCCTCAAATTCTTAAAAATTGCCCAAATATTTCTAAATTTCGGGAAATAATTCAGAGAACTTTATTTACTTTGAAATTTAGTTGTATTCAAGTAAGGGCGAAGAAGCAAAGGATTTAATCTTTTTTATAGTCCTGCCGTCTTCAAGAATTTTCTCAAGCGGGTTTCCTGAAGCTTTTCTTTAGAACTAAACAAAATAAGAAAACAAATACATAAGTCCTTCCGTTCAAGGCGGAAGAGGGGGGAGGGTAGCATCCCTCTTGATCCTGTATAGTAATTGTTGACTTTAGGCGAAGGATGACAAAGGTACATGCTTTGTAAATAACCACGTTTTGCAGGTGCATTTTACTGTCTTAAAACTGATGGTGCAGAGGACCAGTCTCAAAGCAATCGAACTCGCTCAGTTCCTACTGTAAAAAATAATAAAAACTCACTAAAACTTAATAGGAGGGGACAAATGTAATGGGATCACCATGCATGAAATAGGGAACTCGCTCGAGCCTGTTCTCAGATTTATGTGTTTGGAGAGTGGAGGTTATGTTAGATAATATTTACATCGTTGTAGAAAGGGTAAAGCAATGACTCGACATAATAGTACTCAACATTATTGGATGGATTTTTACTGTTTCCGAGTTTGGTAGAAAATGATTGGGGAAAAGTGTCTCTCCTGTTTAGAGTCAGCAGAGAGTTATGGTAAGAAATACTACTTCTATGGCGTCATCAAGAGTTCAGATGATATCCCTATAAATATTAATGTCTATAGTAAATTGCTACAAGCCAACAATTATTGAATTCATAAAGCTACTCAATAAAATTAGCAATTTTCTAAATTCATCTAAATAGAATCATCATTAAACATAAAATTTCCCTTAAAAAAGGCACAGAAAGAAAATTCGCTTTTTCTATTATAAATGCACTGATGAACAGATCGAAGATCTAAAATTATTATTTAAAGCTGAATTTTAATTAACAATTGTGGAAGTTAATTTGAATTCCAATTAAGACAAGTTTAGCTCCATAAATGAAAGCAACACATTATTTAAGTTTCTAATTGAAATTCAGGAATACGTCCGAAGATGACTTTAAAAGAATCTAGTGCAGATTTGGTTATTTCCTTAGAAGTTTCTATTGGCGATTCAATATCTAGAGGTACTGATATTGAATCTGATGACTTGTATAATGAATTAATCATGTACAAAATTATTACTGATGATATTAATGACGCTTTACAAATTTGGAATTTATTGAAGCAAATAATTTAGTTTCATCGTTTTTCTGCCTTTCTACAGCCTTTAGAATACAAGGCGTTCATAAATTATCAGAACCCACTTCAAAAATTAATAAAAAACCCTATAATGTAGCAACTTCATTTTCTTTTAAATGAGAGAGAAAAGTTTCAAAAGTTTTTCTTTTTTCAGATAGATAACGCACCGTTACAGCTCACTAAATCTGCTGCAGCGGAAGATTCCCAATACAAGTGTTAAAATGGCTACCGTGCCATTTTTAATTGATTTGCTTTCGTGGAATCAGAGATGTGCCTTCTGCTGCACAGTAGCCATTTTGACACTTGCGTTGGGAATCTCCCGCTGCAGCAGATTTAGTGCGCCGCAACAACGCTTTACCTATCTGAAAAAAAATTGAGCTACTCTCTCTTTTAAAAAAACGAAGTTGTTACATTATAGGGTTTTTAAAATTAATTTTTGAAATGGGTTCAATAATTTATGACCACCCTGTATATTGAACCAGCCAGTCGCAGTTGCAGAAAGAAGTTTCTCTATTTTACAAATAATTTAATCCTACTTAAGAACGTCGATGTGTTAAGAGAGATTGAGTAATTTAGGTTTAATTGAAATAGAGAAAGATTCGCCAGAAGAAATTAACTTCGATGGCGTTATTGACGAATTTGCAAGTAAGAAATCAAGGACAGTGAAATTTTAATTTAATATTTTATGAGTTGAATAATTATAATACAAACAATAGTTAATAATAAACGTTTACTTTTCAAATTGTTTCACTTTGTATGAAGGTTCATATTTTGTTTTCTAATAAATATCTTTCACAGGTGGGATGTGAAGAAGTAGATTTTTGCTAAATTTTGTATTTGCGAGAATATGATGAGACATCTCTTTCAAAAGGATTAGTCTACAATCGGTACTCGCTTTATATTCGGAATTTTACTGATGAATTAATTAATACGATGAATTAATAATGATAATAATTTGTTGAATGCTTAAATCAAGTTTTAATCTACCTACGAAGAAATTTTCTTTGATTTATTTTGCCATTAAGGAAATTGCGAAATTTTTTAATTTTAAATACACCGGTTTATAAAACTATTTAAGGTATTATAGGGTGAGAAGGGAGGTGAAATTAAATGGCACGAAAGAGGCTTCGCCTTTAGAACCGAGCCTGATTTCCACCTATTTATGTATATATATATTTTCAATAAATACCTTTTCTGAGCTGTATCGTCAACTTCTAGAAAGAAAGTTGGGGCATTTTCCATCCTCAATTTTGCATTGGTATTATTGTTTAGGTATAGTTAGTTATAGTTAAGTTATACTTCCTAAACATTAGTATATTGTTTAGGAAGCATACAGGAGAATATGACTCTGTTTAAAAATCGTTTCGTTTAGTGTTTTTAGCTTTTTCTTTCTTTTGACACTAAATTATGGAAACTTCGGAATTTCTTGAAATTTCTATTTTTCGATACCTCGGGGTCAGGGGTCTCCAATCTAAATTTTTTAAAGCCGTTTCTCATTCCAAATTCGATCCTCACCCTCGAAATGGAAATAATATTAAAGCTGATGTGCACGAGTTTATTTTAATTAACTTAGACAGCTAGTGTAATTTACCTCGTTTGTGCTCAGTCACAAAGAAAGCTCTTTATATGAAAACCAAATACAACATAAAAGCCAGGATACATAAAGGCTATATTAGGAATTTCTGTCATCTGAGAGTAAGAAATCTTTCTTTCTATCTAGAAATCTTTTTTCTATCTAGAAATCTTTCTTTCTATCTAGAAATCTATCTTTCCACAATATACCTATTGCGTGGTATCATTGGCGTAGCAGAGATGAAATGACGGCCAGGACATGCTATTTTTTTGCTCCCTCATGTTATTTGACTTTAAAGAATGAAATAAATTTACTAATAATTTACCCTTTGGACATAGAAAAGTAATTAGATGCATAATTATTCACTGAATACAAGGGCTCTTTTCACTGCTTCGAGAAGTAAAAAATATAATTGTATAAGTTGAATTTTCCCGAAAAATATATCTGCGACTTTTTTAAAACTCTGTCGGTATTTTGTTTAATGTCGAATTTAAGAAACATCCAAATGATGTAGTTTCTAGAATAGTACCTTAGGAGAGGACACATCCGAGTTAAAAGAGTTAATTTTGAAGCTCATATATTAACTAATCACATTCATATATTAATTATATGAGAGATATGATAAAATGCAAACTTTGAAATATGATTTATTCTTATTAAACAAAAATACGTGTCGAGTTTACCCTATTAGCACAAGATTCTCTGCAATATTCATACGTTATCTTTACGATGTTGTGCGGCATTCAGCATATCGTACCAATATCGTGGAGATAACTTAAAATATCTAATGCTAAGAGGGTATGGATCAGAAAATCCCTTTTGAGACTTGTAAAGATTTTAGAAAGCAAATAGTTCCTCATCTCGATACAGTGGCGTAGCGATGGTAACTGGCGCCCGGGTCATAATATTACTTTTTGCCCCCCCCCCCCGTCGTCATCAATGACTTCACTTGTGTAAACTGCTCCCGGAGAGGGGTATTTTTTCGCACCCTCATCATATTTGACTTAAAAAAGAAGCATAAACTCATTAATGTTTTGTTGCCATGGAAGTGGCGTAGTGAGAGTAAGTGGTGCTTGGAAAATAATACAATTTCTTTTTATCCCAGTTGGCACCAGTGGCTTAACAAGCGTCAGGGGTATGATATTATTTTTACACCCCCTTATCGCATTTTGCATTTTGCTTTAAAAGAGGCATAAATGTAGTAATTTCCGACTCCATGGCGTACCCTAAAACTGGTGCCCGGGGCATCTATACCCCCCTTGCCCCCGGTCGCTACGCCACTGCCTCGATATGCATACTTTAGGTTCCATTCTAATATTCAAAAAGCTAAGTGAAAAGCCATTGTCTACATCACAATGTTTTACTGACGTTATTGAACATTCAGTTGTTAGCAAACGAAGAAAAATCCTTCAGATCATCAAAAATGAGCGGCGCAGAATGTAAATATAGTTTCATATGACTCAGAAGTTTATTCATATTTTTGGAGAGCAATTTATTAGCTATGAAATACTCACCTACAAGGAAGTTTATTAATGGATTTCTATCTACAATATATAATATAGGCATTTTTGAAGTTTTATATCAAAATCTCGAAAGACTTGTTTACGCAGATGACATCATTTTAAGTTGCACGTATTTCAAACTCTCAAAATGGTTACCATTTTTCATTAGACACAGTAAATAATAGTATAAATACAGGAAATTCCACATACAACCAGAAACGTATGAAGCCATCCATATGTCCAATTTCAAACAAATTTTAGGTATATTTCTCAAATTCCTCGGGCAAAATGACCCTTTGAAAAAGCTCATCAAAGTTTAAAGCCAAATGTTTTTCCTCTCAGGGTTAATTTTCAAAAAGCACATTTCTATTTTTAGTAAAATTTATTTACAAAAAATTTTAATCTATGTCAATTATAATCTAGTGAACAAGAACTTCACATTTCATCTAAGCAATCAATACAGTGTCCAACAGTGAATTGGAATATGGATGTCGAATTTTCATAGAATCAAGCAGTAATAGCATTTCTACTTTCCATGTCTTACTATACCGCTTTTCAACTCGCGTCAGGATTACCAAAATGGATACCTTTCATTACCATTAAAATTTGAACAAATTCGATATCAGATAACGATTTATAACATATTTTTCTTTGAATGCTGTCCTACAAGTGTTTAAATTATCATAATGATGAATATGCTGTCATTCACAGCACTTGTTGTTTATTGAATAGAAAATGAGATGGTTGCTTTTATTTCCGCTATTTATGAAATATTTCAGCTTCTTTTTTTGCGAGATGCCAATTTCGTGTGACTGGAAGTCAATGAATTTTGATGATCAGCAGACTGAAATTATGATTAGCTTTCATTTCAAGTAAATTTGTCACATTATTTTAAGACACTTAAAAAAAGTGGGAATCGTATTTCTGTTTCTGCAGGTTTCCCCTAGGTTTATAATACCCTAAATTTTTGCGTTTTTGTTATAACCCCGTTGAAAATTAAAGAAACACCAAGCAATGTTTTGAAAAAAATAATTCACTTTATAAAAAGAGGTCTTTTTTGGGTAATAAAGAGACATTTTGAATTGTTCTGCAGACCCTGTGTTATTATAACTTTACTGTTATTAGTAACAGTGATTGATTGTGGTAATGGCTCTAAATCTCAGTTTCTCTAGCATATATAGCCAAGTCCATGAGTCAAAAACTCATGATGTTGTTCAAAGCAAATTTGGAGCATCTTGGTAGCACCTGAGGTAGAAGTCTAACTTTACTCCAATATATGAGGTAGGTGGCCTTTCTGGAAGACTTTCAGGGAAAACTACAATCACAATTATGTTTTGCTTGGTGGAAAACTTCTAACTGCCATCAATTTGTTGCTCAAGCGCACCGGTTTTTCAAATTTTGAATAGTGCTAGTTACGAGCACAGCCAGAGGATAGAGCCCATAACCGCCTTCCTCCTATTGATGCTCCTTAGCTATGCCCTGCCATTCCTTAATGCACTAGACCAATGGATCCCAAACTTTTTTTGCCCTCCATACCCCTTGATTAGTTTTTTTATTTTTGAGTAAACCCTTTACAGACATATCCTTCCCCTTCCCCCTCAGTAACCATCCCTTCGCGCAAAAAAGAAGCTTTTATTAATAGTGTTAAGTGCATAGGTTAATATAAGAGTAAAAAGGCTGAAATTAAATAAAATTCTTAGGATTTATTTTTTATTGTATATTTTATTCCATTTTTTATAAAATAGAAATAGTTCAACGCCAAACAAAGGAAAATAGCACTGCAACAATTTCGCATTAACTTGATGAAAGCTAACAATTACTCGTGATAATCATATATTCATGTGGAAGGCAACTTCAGTGTAATCTTTGAGTTTGTTTCATGGACCCCAGTATCACAAAGATATTGAACAATATTGTACGATATTGATCAATATTCGCAATATTAGATAATATTGTAGAATATCATATAATATTATATAATTTCGAACAATATTGTACAATATCGCGCAACATGTTGTGCTACCTGGGGAGCTGAGTTTTTTTAAAATTAGGTTCAAATGAAGACAGATATAATCTCATGTCTCAAACTGCGTCAAGCTTACTACTATATTTGTTCTTAATATACGTATTAGAAGAGAATGTTCTTTCCACAAGTTGAGAGTAGACTTTCGGACTCGCACAAATTTCCTTTTTATTCATCACACGAACAAAATTCTCCAATATCTTTTTTTATTTCAATCTCTTATTTTTTGTGTTTTTCGCTATTACCAGTATTACTCTCTCTGCACTAGACCACTGGTAGTTTGGGATTGATTGCTGTTGTGTTTTATTTCATTCTAATTCGTTGTCGTAATTTTTATTATTATACTTATTTATCATATTCCTCATTTTTCTATTTGATATTAATTCTCTTTTTAAAATTTTCCGTGTGGTTGTTAAATTTTATGTAAGATCTTTTTGGACATAACTGTGAAACAGATGCATGAGAAAAATGTTTAAAAATTCTAAAGAGATATGTTGATTTACTCATCTTATATGTAGAAGAGCTTTATAATTTGTGTATGAAATTAGTACGCAACTTTCAAAGCATATTATATCTGTAATAAACTTATTAACTCGGGTTATTAATAATTAGCCCAAAATGAGATAATTAATCTTCTTTTGAATGAAGGCAAAATAAATTTTCATTCACATGGTAGATATTTTGCCATTTTTCTAATTTCAGTTATATTATGGATTATTTTTTGATGTGTTGAAGCATTTTAATTCAAGATGCTTTCTTCTCTATTTTGAATTTGAAGGTTATCATGAGTACTGTCTTATAATTTCTATTAAAATATTATTTTTTGTTCTTCAGTCAGTGATTTGTCTTATGATATTTCTGTAAAATGAAAAATATCAGTCATAATATTTTAAAACACACATACTTTAAGAGATATATTTGGAAACTGCAGCGGAATCTCGAAAATGACAATATTTTGTTCTTGTTTGAAATAAAAATATTTGCTTTTTTTTGTTTATTTTGAAGGCGAATAAATTGTTCACAAGAATTTAAAGAATTCTGCTATGAATAGAAAAAAATTAAAAGGAAAGTAAAATTGGAAATAATTGTGTATTCTCCTCATAAAGAAACTTGGATTATAAATTTAAATTATTCATTCAATGAGAATTCTCTTTAATTTGCCTTTTTGTGTGTTTAGAAATAGAAGAAACCTCTAATGTCTCTTTTGACACATGCATTTTCTATGATTATTTAAAAACAACTTAATTGCGATTATGTTGTTTTCAAAAACATGAAAAATTATTTTTTCCGATGAACAAAGCATATTACTTAATAGCACTTCATGAAACAAACACGAATTTATAAAATAATTTATTTTGCTTATTTTCTTGAATAAATCAAAAAATGGATGTTTCCAAAAATTACTCGAATAAACATATGTTTTCTAAAATAAAACAGTTGAAATGATCAGAAGAGATTAGGAAGAAACTGAGTAACATTATTCCTGATTTCAATAATTTTCATTTTTTGAAAAGATGATTCCTGAAAACACCAGTCAATCCAATGAAAGACCAGAAACGAATGTTATTTTTTCCCGAAACAAGATACAGCATTAAAAGCGCATTGCTTGGAATAAGCACTGGACCGCTTGCGTTGACTGTCACTTGTTTGTCTGTTACGCATTCCACTAAAGGCCTGACGAGAGAGAAGGTAGTACACCAAAGCATTTCTCATCGCATTTTCATCAGGTGAGACCTAAAGAAATAAAATTACAGATTGATACAATTACTTTAAATATATTTGAATATAAATGGAAAGTAATGATTTTAAAATAAACAGTTTAGGAATAAATTAGTATGCCTTTTATCTGTCCCTATTAGCACAAGATATTGTGCGAGATCTCTACAATGTTGTTCAATATTCTGAATGCTTGACAATATCGTTAAAAAATCGTAACAGTATTATTGAACATCTTCTGCTAATAGAAGTATGAAATGTGCCCAAATGAAAAGAAGACCTCAGTTATATATAATGAGTGTTTTAATTGTAAAATGTTTTATTTACAGTTCACGTGTAACATGACACCTACATACAGGGTTCCCACTTATATCCGTTACACCCCCTTAACTTCTAAACGGTGACAGCTTACGCCATAAAGTTGGTGTCTAGGTATAGTAAAAAGTCTATGCGATACTCGATGAGACAACTTACAACGCCATCTATCGGTAAATTTTGGAATTAGTGGTCCTATCTCCAAAACGGTACAGGATATGGGAAAAAATCAATTACAAAATTGTAGAGCGTCTTAGATTTAGTACGAAAAGACATCTTGAGTGTAATAATGTTAAGAACAAAACATGTAAAATGCGCATTTGTTTGTTCGCATTTTCGGAAATTTTGACGTCATATGACACGAATAAAAGGAGAAAATGTTATATTTGGGGCAAGAAATGACCCCATTATACTTTTTCTTGTGGAAATAACTCAAGCAGCATGTGTATGGCCCTTTCCGCCAACATTGCAGGACGTATTACTGTTGCTTGTGTTTGCGCACCAACTATATGCTAAAACGTGTGCAAAGTGAAATTTAAACAAGGACTCAAATCTGCATTGTAGATGACGGAGAGCACTTTGAACACCGAAAATAAAGGTATATTGTGATAACTAATTTTTCTCTCTCGTTTTAACCCGTTTAGAGACGTCACAGTTTCGGATATCGAGAACAAACAAATGTGCACTTTAAACGTTCATTTCTCGTATTAATGTGTACAAGTTACTTTTTGTACTAAATCGAAGACGCTCTACAATTTTGTAATTGAGCTTTTTCCCGTATCTTGTATCTTGAACTGTTTTCAAGATAGGACCGTTAATTGCAAAATTTGGGTATAGATGGCGTTGTAAGTTGTCTCATCGAGTAATGCATAGCCTTTTTACTATACCTAGACACCAACTTTATGGCCTAAGCTAGAAGTTAAGGGGGGGGGATGTAACGGATATAAGTGGGAACCCTGTATAATTGCCATTGAAACTGACTCACAGATCGGTAGCATCTCTTTCCACACTTCGGAAGGGAGTGGATGACTTGTGGATTGTTATTTTTAAATATCTGTTCTGTGATTTCAATCACATTTTTAATTTTCAAAGTTTTATTAAATGTATGTAAAGTGTTTTGAAAAAAATTAAAATAAAAAAATTGTCATTTTTTTATTACACTTTCTGCAAAAGTTTGTGTTTTTAGTTCCATATACTGTCAATAGATGGCGCCTATAGCAAAAACTTTATTAAAAATATTTCCGATCAATTAAGTTAACCACAAATATTTCCATCAAGCGCGGAAGCCAACATCAACACAGTTCACACCATCCAGAATCCCCTTTCCAGTGAATCACAAATCTGATCATTTTCCGTTCCGATCGCAGTTAACTAAGCTTCCCTGTGAATATTTGTTTTCGAACGATTACAGCAACCTTCTATAGTTATACAAGAGATGCAATCGAAAAGAGCTGTAATCATCCGAAAAGCATATCACAACAAGAATAGTGACTCACAGGAAATACCAATGAAACTGCGATAGGGATTGGAACCGTTTTTTATGAAAAAGAACGATCTTCTTTCTAAGCACCAAAATGGGCTTCCATGGTGCCATCTGTTTATAGAAGATAAAGCTAAAAACTAAAACTTAGCAAAAGTATATTAAAAAAGAATGATTTTTTTAAAATTTTGAAGCACTTTATGCACATTTAATTACCAATGACTGAGTCACACCTTTTTGACAGTAGTATTCATCGCTAGTATTTGTGATGTTTTGATATTGTGTAGTAAATAACAGTTTATCAAATATTCATCATCCCTACTTGCATTTGCGCTTCTTTTTGATAGCCTGTTTACGCATCAGCAACGTGTTTAAGTACCATTGAGCGTCAACTATTTATGATCTTTCCAGACAGTCGATGAGTAGAGACGAGAGACAAACTTTTCAACAGAGTACTTGGGCTCAATGACACACAACCTCTAAGACATTATGTTGATATTGAAGTTCCCAGTTAGGTGAAGATGATTGGAACAGTGATTAGTACTTTGCAGTGATGAGTAGAGGCCCTTCCTCGTCGAGAAGGAAAGTGAGAATCACTTCTCCGGCCTTCATGGCAGAATAATTTTTTTTCTATGTAGGGGAGCCAGGATGCCACCACACCATGCTGTATCAGTAGACTAACTCACAGCGATTAGACACAATGGAACACTCACCGGTCCGACCTACCCGGAAGAATGTAAGGTCCACGATTCGACACAATGCCGCTACAGTAGAATTTTCCTTTTTCATTTGGGTTCACCATATGGAAAGGTGTAGGACACTTTTTCATAAGGTGCACTGCACTTGCTCATGAGTATGTGCATGTAAAAATAAGTTAATACTAAATTACTCATATCGATTATGTTTAGTTTGCAATTTCAAATTGCAAATCTCTATGTATAGTTAGATAATCTAGATCTGTGCCTTTTAAGAAATATTTACCACTAAAACCTTTCATAGGAATTAGACCTTACTTACAAACTTGGTATAAGATTCTGATAATTTAATTTTTTTTTTGATTAACAGTTCGCGACAGAAGGCGTAAGATTTACTAAATTTCAAACACAGTTGACTGAGAATACACAGTTGAATGTAATATATAATAAAATAAATCTGTAAATTCAGTGGAAATAGGCTCATTCTAGCGTTTTTAATTCGAATTCTTCGGTAATTCGAATTTTTCTCTGGTCCATAGAATTTCCTATTAATAATAATGTTAAAATATTGTCTATAATTCGAATTTAGTTTGGTAAATTCGAAGTCAAAACTAAAAACTATAAATGAATTTTCATATTTCTGAATTGTTTTCTACAGTTAAATATATATTCACACCTTATGTGTGCCCTCAGTGATCGTAAGAAAATAATTTTAAGGCCCTTCGTTCACTCGAGGACGTTATTGCTGTACAATGCATTCAATAATAATAATAAAAAGTAATAAATGTTTCTGACTTCTATAAAAAAGTTTAAAATTGATTCGAATGTCTAGTCCTGAACATCGTTGCATGATAATGTTTTAGACTCATTCTAATGTCTTAACATTATCTTTAAAAATTTACACTTAATTATATAACAACGATAATGAGCACACAAAAAATGTATTCAGTGTCGTTGCAATGCCTGCGTGTGTGCAGTAACTAAATAAATGAGAAATATTGTTGTAAGATATACTTAAAATATTTTTAAATCATACACCACATTTACATCGTTACAACATAATTTGCCTCGTTTAATACCAAAATCTTAAACAGAATTGAAGTTATGATATTCGGCCAATATAGGCACTGGACCAAATTCGGCAACTCTCACCTATACACTGATATATAAAATCATGCGTGTGTATATACTATTCTAGGATATTTAATGTGCAATTCATACTTTTGATGAAGAATAATTTTAATCCCGTGGTTAAATATTTCTGACAATTACAACACTTTTTGTTACAATCAAAATTATTTTTTAAATAAATGGACGTGAAGAAATTAGTAAAAAGTCATGTTCCTTTTAAAAGAATAGAATTCCCGTAACTAACTGAAAGTTCAGTTATAACATTCATGGAGACTTGATTTAATATTTGAAAATTTATCTTTTTTCATGCTGATAACTTGAAAGTACTGAAAGGGAGATAAATTACTATTAATTGCTTTTACCGTGTAGTCTCATCTATAGCTAAACTCCAGATGTCATAACGTACCATTCTCTTAATCGCATAGTTTCTTTTATTCCCTGATTGAAACATTTGTAAAATAGTTCAAAGAAAAAACTTTTGACAAGGAAAATAACAGTAATTATACAACAACTAAAAGATTTGTGCCCGTCTAAGACGGGCTCTTAGCTTGCCAACATTATCTCAGATCTGATTGTCACAGATTTATTAACGAAAGTTGTAGTAGAAAATCTCACGCACATTGGCAGACTGCTCAAGAAATAAAAAAATAGGCATGGAAAACAGAAATGATGAATCCATTGACGCTATCTTTCGTTTTGCAAAATATATAAATATTCAATTCCAAAATTAAGTACGAAAAAGAAAGAAACTTTTAACGAAAACGAAAGTAAAGATTTCATAAAAAAGGAAAAATAAATTAATTTAGCATAACTTGTATTTGATATTAACGGAGTTCTCCTTTGATTATCAACATAAAATAAAAAAAGAAAAGAAAATGCTAAACTCAGCTAAAAAGACCCTGTCATAACTCTTATTTGATATTAAATCTTCATAGAATCAAAAGAGTATCCCGTGTGTAGTGCATGTTAATTTGTAGACGAACCGTTTGAATCTCTTTGGCACGTAGCCAAATTCCTGAGCGTTACCGATTTCGGAGCGTAATTCTATTATAGACGAGAGAATGGTGAATGTAATTTAGTTTATTACTTTGCTTTGTTGAACAAACACATACACCAATATTTAGAAACTTACCTCATACTGAGAAGGTATATTTTTATCTTCTTGATCAAGCATGTCTGATAACGTCCATCCAATGCTAATGATGGCAAACATCCAAACCAAGGAAAGCTTCATAGTTGGTTTCATTGCTTTCAACTGGTTACTGACAGGCTCTTTAATAAAGAGAGTTCAATTAATATTAGACGAACCAACAGTTTTCAGAAAATTTACTGAAATATCTGTGTTCTACCGTTTCAGAATGAAAAAGTAAAATTCTGTTTGTTTATATAAAAGGAAAATTATATTTTTATTATTTTGATTTGACAATCAAGCTCTACATTTCTTTCACATGTTTGAAGTGCAGATGATATAATTTTTTGTGCTTTTTAAAACTGTTCTAAGGACCCTTAATCCTGTTTACAATTTCATTAGTGAAACTACATCAAAATAAGTTGTAGAATCTTATAAAAATGAAAGCTATTTAGTCTAAAAATATAAACAACTGTTGTCAACAATTCAGCATCGTATATATGGTTTGATTTAATTATATTAACGTCTCTTTTTTTTGAAGCAGCACGAGGGCTATTTTGGGACGGACGTTGCAATTTTGAACCTTTGCCAGATGAAGAGGACGTCACATGAGCCAACACCCCCTCTCCAAACTTGCGGTGGACGTGGGTTATGGGCACCACATCAGCGGGAAAATTGACCATCGACGTCAATTTTTGGCAACCTCTAATTCCTCGGCGGATTTGCAGTGGAACAGGATTTGGAACTGTGGCAACCGCCACTGAACATTTCGTTTTCATCTCGTGTTTTAACAACAGCTAAAAGTTGTGAACTGTAAAATGGCAACTTCAGTTTGAGTTCCAATTCAAGTTTTGTGTTGTATCGCATCACATTATGGATGTTTATAATTTGTTATTATGATAATATTAAAAGTCTTTATTTTTGTAAAGATATTGTTGTCAATCTAAAGACACCTTTTCACTATAACTAGAACACATTTAAAACACTATAATGGTGACCCGGACGTGATCTTTTTAAAGCCAGAATGTGACAAGGAGGGGAGAAAAAAGATAATGACCCGGGCCCTATTTACCTTTGTTACCGAACTAGAGTCTATATATCCTGGCTGTAATATCAAAATGTAGTCAAAAATAGCACGCAGTAACACGTACGAAACCTTGATGCAATAGTTGAAACCATTGGCTACACATGGCATTTTGTGACAACATACAACAATCACATATCGCATGCAAAAATTTTAGCTCACCCATGCAAGTGTTTTGCATCAATAAAATGTTCCGTAGATTTGACATACGACATGTCCAACTGGGGGGCACCACGAGTACGTGGATGAGAAGCCGCCGGATAAATAACTGGGTTTTCCCTGGTAGGTACAATAATGGCTTGGACTTGTCCTCTACCGGTGATAGTGCGTACCTCCTAAGTGTGGGGTCGGGCCGTGGCCGATGATAGCTATTAGAACTCCGGCCTCACCACTCGAGCTATTGCAGCGACTGTCATTCAGATGCACCGGACGGCTTCGCGCCAGGCCGTGGTGATTTTGATATGAATTAACATAAGACATTTTGATATAACAGTGACGAAATGTCTTGCCTTTAAAGTTTGAAAGTCATTAACGTTCACATTACCTAGTTAAACTGCATATTATCAGATTTGTTCTGTTAGAATGTGTGATCATCTTCAAAATGAAAGTTTTCCACACTTTATCTAGATAATATGCACATTAAAGTATACCGAATCTTTAAAGTGCAAAAACGCTTGTTTCTCTCTTTTCCTTTCCTTCCACCTCCCCTTTCTATCAATATTAAATTAGTGGCATAAAATAAATATAATTATTTTCCTGTCAGTATATTTTATTTACAATGTGCTGATTATCATATGAAATTACGTAAAGAATAAAAGAACAGCCTGCTTCTCAATTATTAGCACCTACTATTACAGCATTGTTTGTCTGACCACAAATTTAACTGTGGAAAAACGTTGTTGAGAAAATATCTTATTTTCACTTTGACAAGTGCCCGATAAGCACTTGGATCCGTCCAGTTAATTTACAGATTACGCAGATAATCTGCACATTACCTGATATCGTACTTTAGCGGTAATGCATGTATTCCCCAAAATATCCTCCACTTTTCTATGACTCTTTCTGATTATTCATAATACTTTTTCTCATGGGTTTAGGTTCCCTCTGTGTTTTTACTGTATATCCCTATCAATTCAATGATCATAATTGTTCAAGCCATCTCATTTCGGTATGGTTAGAAGCTGAATTGTGTCAAAGCCCTGTGAGCTATATTTCCTGAATTGTCAAATTGACGGGAGTTCTGTTTGCTGTGGGCAAGTCTGTGTGACTGAGCAGGTCGATGACAAACAAGCTGCGACCAGTAGGGGAAACTAGGGATACTTGATCCTAATTTTACCTTTTCTTATATTCCTCGAATATTTGAATTTTTATCACCATAAAAAGATTTGTTTTTAAGAAGTATAAATGTACTTATGCTAAACTGATATCTCATTTAATCATAAAATAGATATATTTCATGAAATCGCCTAAGGTCAAGTATACCTAACCTTAGAGATGCTTGACCCTATGGGTAGGGATACTTGACCCTACATGCAAAGAGTTTTTAAATTCTTTTGATAATTTGTATGTACGCGAAATTCAGATATTAGGTTAACCCTCTGAGCGGTTAGCTATTTTGATGTACTAGCTTCCAAGTCTTGAAAATTTGCTTTTAAATTGAATAATTTGACCTTTATTGCATTTAGTCAAGTCTCCGAAATCTTAAGAATATTTTATCCACGGTAGTTTAAGAAATTATACTACTGAATTACAAAAGGTGTTTATTATCGAAAAATATTAATGAAATTAATAAAAAAAATAATATGGAATCAATAAAACGCAGTTGTTATTAATAAAATCTAGTTAATAAATTAAACTAGTCTAGTCATCAAATTAAATCTAGTTATTAAATTAAATTCAAAATTTAATAAAGAATTTAAATATTGATTTAATTGAATGATAAAAATTACAGCAATGGAACTGGGAACCTAGCAGCGTCGTTAGTGCGTTAAAGAAATGCCAGTTTTCGAAAATTAGAAGAAAAAAAAAAAGAATAGCGTCAAAATGAAAAAAGGGATCTAAAAAATGCTGTACAAAGCTAAAAATAGAGAAGATTCATAGACCTACTTGGTTCTCCTAATATTTAAAGAAAATTAAAAGCAAAAGAATAAAATATATTATAATAGAAAATTCAAATCAAGAAAGAAGGACAAACTCAATAGAAATGACGAAACGTTAAATTAAACCAAACGATGACCAATTGTTCGAGCAAAAGAATTTTATTCAAATAATAAATAAATAAATAAAACTTCCTTTCAGGCCAGGAAAAAATAGATCGATTAAATTTCAATTCTTTTTAACATTCTCACTAAAATAATTATTTGCATTATTTGAAATTATCATATTAAAAAGAAATTTTATTCAGTAAATAATTACTAGCAAACGATTTTTAAGTAATTATTCTCTATATTTGAGTTGCCATTTTGCCAACAACTTCCACGCACCAGAAAACTGATCCCAACCACAAAATGTGCTTCGGTCGGCTACGACATCGGAGCTGTAATAGCTGTTGACAAGGTCAAGTATCCCTAATTTGACTTTTTCTAAATAATCTAAAAATTAAACCACTTAGAATTAAGATTCTGCATAACATAGTATATTAGTATATCAAATTAAGGCTAGAAGTATGCTTAAAACTCAGAAATATTTTAATTCATCTTATATTCAATAGTAAACTTCCTATCCACTGAGGAATGAAAAAGTGAAAATTTACTTTTGTACCCCCAAAATATATTTACCTACATATCATTACAATGGCTTTTCAGCTTGGACTGAAAACCCCCTCCAATAGACCATATGACCTAAGGTCAAGTAAAAATGGTACACAAAAATTACCAATTATCTCACAAGCTGAGAAAATCACGTAGGGTCAAGTATCCCTAGTTTCCGCTAAACCTCTTGAACTCTTTTCGCTTGATAAAAAAAAGCCATTTGTGGAGTATTGGAAAGCCACTTTGCCGGACACTAATAAAATAAATTTAATAAAAACAATTTTTTAAAAACACATTTTTATTAGTGGGCTAAAAAGTAATTTTTTTTTATTTTAATTACTTTTTAGTCTTTAATTTATATTTAATTATTTTATGTATTAAGAAATTTTGAAATCAATTTTTTTGTGAAATTCACAAACGGGTGGAGTCACTAAAATAAATTTTATTAAATTAATCGATTAATTGATTATTATGTTATGAAAATATTAAAATAGTGTATTGTTATCGAGATACATATGTGCACAAAAGTTCAAAACTTTAGCACATCAGGAAATGAGTGAAAAATCGAATGCAAAGTTCCCTCTTTACAAACATGAAACAAGTCAACTTAAATTAAAGTGAATTATAGAACGAAGTAGTTCCTTTTCTTAAAAACGACTTACATAAATTTTGAAATTCTTAGCTGATACAAAATTTAACAATAATAAGGCTGCAGATGATTAGAAAAGGAAAGCAGAGAATGCTAGAAAAAAGTTTTCTTTTACTTTCGAAAATTTGAAACTGTATGTGAAAAAAGGTAAAACGTGGAAAGATTTTTAATTGTCAGTCACAAAGAAAAAAAAATGTCAAGTAAAAAATGCAAATGTTGAGAGACTTTTTTTTATGTTATGGAGGATAAATATATGGTATAATGGATTCTGAAAGTATGTATGTGTCACTTGCATTTTCATTAAATTCATTTCTTTTTAATAAATTCTTAATCTCATTCCATTCTTATCTCATAAGTCAAAGTCATATGACGAAATATAAAAAAATAATTGTCAGAATAAAAATCTTCACACTCACCCATGAGTTAAAAAGCACCCATAAAACAAAACCATAGCTTTCAAAGAACGGAAAAAAATAATAAAAAAAAATTGAAGTACTTTCCGGTACTTTCCGATAAACTGCTTTGAAAACTTCTAAAAAACACCTTTAAGAACCATGAAAAGCTAAGCTTCACTTTAATTTTTTCATTTACCAGCATTTCTTCCTTTTTAAAGTGTTGTAAGCATACGAAAGAATTAAACAAAGAATAGATGAGATGAGATGAGCACAAAACAAATTGCTTTTCGTTGAACAATTTGCTGTTAATTCTAGATTTAATATATGAGGGTTATTGTTTTAGTCTTTGTTAAATTGAATCCTCATGTGTTGTCACAATAGAAGCGGCTCTTAATTCACTGAGAATATACTGTTAATTTCCGGTAAGTCACTACAATGCAAATAACGAGTATCAACTTATAGGAAATATGGTTTATTCACATGCAAAAAGGGTAGGTTGATGTTCCTGTAGACTTTGAAATAGATTTTGTAGAATTCTACTTTAGCTCAAATCTAATAAAAAAATAACGAAAAAAATAAAAATAAAGTTTTTGAAATAGTGCATACATTATAAATTCGCTAAAACCCAACCCCCCCTTTGAATTGTGTTTTTAAATACTGCGGTAATTGGACTCAACTCTGGAAAAAACCCATCATTTTTAAAATTTTTTAGAGTGAGGTTAGATACTAAAAAACACCTTTTAGAAATTCAACTAGCGGAAGTGTTCTCCCTTCGACTTTCTCGCATAAGTACACAATATGACACGTTTTGTATTAAGAGTCGCAGATCAGCAAAGAAAGTGGAGTATGTATTTGAACCTCTTCGATCGAGTCCAAAATTTGCTGCAGATTTCAACTTTGATATCAAGACCACATGCAAAATTTCATTTACCTTACCTTGTTGCGTTTCTGAAATATCTACCCTGCGCATTCAAATTCCTGTAAATAGACAAGCAGACACACAATCAACCCTTTGATGGATTTGGCTCAAAATTTGATACGCGCCTACAATTTTGATGATAAATTATGAGTCTAATTTAACCCATCTAGTTATTTGAGTTCTCGTCTTCCCTTGCACGAGAACGGAGAGACAGACAGACAGACATCATATGGTCGGGTTTCGTCTAAAATCTGATGAAAATCTACAATTTTGATGTCAAATTTCATACTTCTTTTTCGTTACATTTTTGAGTTGTCGTGCTCATAGACAAACAGACAGACATAGTTCCAAATATGATTCAATGAAAATTATAATTCCAAATATAAATTACTGACTCAGGAAGGTCTAAAATGTGGAGATTTATGAAAATTCCGTTGTTAAATTTTTTGAAAATTACAATGCTCCCTATTTTATATACTTTGTATGCAGGAAAGAAATAAAAAAGCTTTTAAATTTTCAAAGACTAGCACTCTTTCTTATTGAAGAGCAATAAAAAGAAAACGATCCAACCTAATCAACAAGTAATATTGGAACGTAGCCTTTTTGGCCAAAAAACTTTAATTTTCCAATTCATCAGGTGGTAGAGGTGTAATTAGAAAACGCAAGCTCCGCTCTTTCAACGACAAGCGGTGAAAGAAACATCTAGTACGGATATATCTTTACTATCTACAGGTAAAGTAGACTGGAAATGACACTGAAATACTTTTATGTTTTCTAACGTTCCTATCTATAATATAAAAACCCAGAGATGTCTGTAACGCAGGGCGGAGTTCGAAAAATCCACCGCCCCTTTGGTGTGCGTCATTATCGGACGCTGAAATCACAATTTCAGTTTTGGCGTCAGACAGGGTTTTTTCGGAAAAATTAAACGACGTAAAGAACGAACCCGAAATGTCGGGTTTGAAATGTAGTTGTCTTTTTTTATTTATGCCGATTCTGTATATTTCGTTATCAAGACGCCGGAATTCCAGCCATGTTAAAGATCGAACGAAAAAATCCACACAACAAAGAGTATTGTTAAACGACAACAGATATTTCACAAAGAATGTTGTTTATAATGAAGTTTTTAGTTGATAGAATTCCGGGTCTTTATTGTTTTCTTTTAATGTTATTATACTGCCCTCCTAAGCTTAAAAGGCGTATCTCAATTTTCAGATTTTCCCTACTTAGTAATGTTTGAAAGCAGCTCACAAACATTACATCTTTTCTTTAGTGGTTTTCTACTATTTTTTAAATAAGACATGGCCTTTTTGCTTAGAAACAATGTCGGGCAGCTCATAAACATTACTAAGTAGGAAAATTCTAAAAATTAAAAAAAATTGAGACAAGCTTTTAAAGCTTAGGAGGGCAATATATATTTGCATCTAAAGTGTACTACAAATTATATATATTTTTATTTCTTAAGCACGCTGGCAAAGTGCATGAGATTTTCTACTACCACTTTCTTTGGTAAATCTGTAACAATCAGATCTGAGATATTGTTGGCAGGATAAGAGCCCGTCTAGACAGGTACACATCTTCTAGTTTTTGATAAAGAGAAAAGCATTCACGATCCTACTGTGATAGAAAATCTCAGAGGCATCAAGCCGCTATGATCACGCACACTAATTTGCAAAAGGTATAAGCTCTGTTCTCGAACCTCTAGATAGATTAAAGATGCTAATGACTTTTTAATTTGTAATTCGACAAAATGAATACACATTCCTTGATCAAGACTGTGTTAATTTTTATAAATGCTATTGCCAAAGAAAGTTGTATACGAACTCTCTTCCTTTTTTCCTATACGATGATACTAACTGTCTTTTTTACTATAAAATTTGTCCTTTCTGCTCTGAATTCACCCAAGCATAAAATAAATGTATAATCCTTTGGTTTCTGCGTCTAGACTTTCTGAAATAAGATTAATTTGAGGTATTGTGGGACGAAGGGAAAAGAACATGACAATACGCAAGGGGCACCTCAAAGAATATCTAAGAAATTTTATGTTGAATGAATGGCAAATCTTGTTAATAATGGTATCACCAGAAGTACACTAGTATATCACCAGTATGCAAAAACTTAAAATCGAAAAAAATGGCTGAAAAGAATCCATGGGCCTTTACCAGATTATTTTTATAATGCTTGGAGGCCTTCACACCGTTTTAAGTGACTCAGGAGATATCGAAAGAGCTCATCTTGAGCTCATCTCACCCTCTTGACCCCTCCTGGTATTCTGGTACATTAAATTAAAATCGCTACAGAATCGTTGCAATGAATACAAAAAAGATGAAAGGAGCGATTGCCTATAAGATTCATAGTTGAAGCTCTCATAAAAACATTAATTATTGTTCCTGAAAATTTGTATCTTTTAGGATGTAATTTAACTCACACAATGGCACAGTCCTCTTTTGCGTCACTGTGTTGAATGGCGAAATCCAAATGTTTGGGCTTCATAAATAACTAAGAACATGTGCATGGTTGTTGTTAGTTTGTCACCAATATCTCATTGCTTAGTGTTTTATCGACTAGCTCCATTCATCTTAATTTATAGCTAAAGGAAGAACAACTTTTTCTAGATACCAGACTCAATGTATCCGTAAAGAAGAAATGCCTGAGACCAATACATTTTCTATCACCTTATTGACCGCCAAAGTTAACATTCTTCAATCACTGTTTGCATAAGAAATTTTCTTGAAAAACTCACAGATGCATAGCTACATGCGAGGAAAATTTGATTCGGTCTGGAAAAAAGAACGTAATAATTTTGCTAAAGCGAGCATTCACTCAAATAATTAATTCAACGGCTTTTGTACAAAGATCGTTAAGACTGGAACACGAACTTCCATTCCTCCTCCCTTGAGTAGAGTTCTCTTACCACAATTTGAGACATAGAGTAACTAATTACCCAAAAAGGAAGGAAATTGAGTAAGGATGGTAAATGAGATGAATGCTGATAGCTAAGGTAAATTGGTTACAAAAAGAAAGGGTAATTGCTTTATGTGAATTCCTTAAATTCAGAAAAAATTACTAAATATTCAAATTTAAATGCATAAACTTTAAATTTGTGAATTTCTCATTATTTTCTTCGATTACCTAGTTCTTACTGAATGAATGAATCCATTTTATTAATTGTAATATTATAAAACAAGGAAAACGTTAAAGTTATTCATTCATGATGAGGTACAATAGTAAATTGAGTCTATCTAAATTGAAATTACACATAACTACTTTTGTTTTCTGTTTTGAATTAATTAATACGTAGCATATACTATAAACTGTACTTTCATTCAAAGTGATAAATTATTTGGAAACACTAGAAATAAATACTTACAGATCGTATTCAGTAAATATATGTGATTATGAATTACATAGCATCGTTTCTTACATGTAGAGGATGTAGAATCAAA
>BGPR01000016.1:3789142-3802477 GCA_013235015.1 Araneus ventricosus
GAATTACATAGCATCGTTTCTTACATGTAGAGGATGTAGAATCAAAATCATCTTATTCAGTAAATATATGTGATTATGAATTACATAGCATCGTTTCTTACATGTAGAGGATGTAGAATCAAATTCATCTTATTCAGTAAATATATGTGATTATGAATTACATAGCACCGTTTCTTACATGTAGAGGATGTAGAATCAAAATCATCATAAAGGCGAACTGCAGTGTAGAACTAATCTCAGATCGCATTTTTGTGTTGGCAACTACAGCAAAACTTCGATTAACCGTCACCTTCTGGACCAGGGTTGTGACGGATAACCGAATAGAAGGATAACAGCAACCTTTTAATACATACGTACACAAACGCGATTTCACTTCTGGCTTGGAACAAAAACGAAAGCAAATCCTTTAAAAGTGAATAAAACATACATATTGTATTTAATTTTACAATTTCAATATAAGAGTAGTAACGTACAGAAATGTATTGTGATACTATAAATCCTACGATGACAGATAACAGAAAATGACTTGAACGAGTGACGGTTAATCAAGGTTTTACTGCATATGATATTGTTTTGAAACTAAGGAATGAATCTCGTAAAAGTGAGAATTGAAAAACATTTTCAGAATACATTTACAGTTTTTGATGTATAAAAAAAGAATGGATAAAATCGGTGAAGCGAGAAATCTCTCTTAGGAAGGCAATCAGTTGTATAACTATCATTAAAAATAAGGATTACCGTTGGCATATTACCTTACACTTCAATGACGGTGAATCTTAGAGAGAATGACACTTGGGATCGATTTTTCAATTAATGCTCCAAAGATTCACGTCTGTTAGCTTCCCACATGAAAGTGTGTTTACGATGAACACACAGAAAATGCCTTTAAAGTGAGGTAATTTCGTTTTAAAGATTTTCACAGCCGGGAGGCAATGTTAAACAAACACTAATGGGTTAAACATGGCGTGATAAGCTGACTCGGATAATTAGCATGTTACATATTTGATTTCCTAAAATGAAGTAAAAAAGGCCAGTTTTGCTCCGTATTAATAACTAAAAGATTAAACAGAAGCATTTCTCTGTGTTTGAAGAAAATTGAAAATAATTCGGACTAAATCATTTGTATTGTAGCACGTGTTTCACATTTTAACCCATTATCTGCCAAAACTCTATTATTTTACTTTTTCAAAAATAAATTAAATTGAGATGATAACTTGAATGAAATATGAAAGAAAACACTATTTCTGAATTTTTTAATTAAACTGGCTAATTAATTTTTAATCAGAATTAATTATCTTTTTAATTAGAAAAATGATTTTTATAGGATTTGTACCTTCTATAGCAGTCAGTTCAACATTCAGATGCAACAACAAAAGATAAAAATTGCATTGTTGAGGTCAAAATAATTAGAAAACAAGCGTCCCAAAAAAGGGATAATGGGCTAACCATATATTGCATGATTTTATGATTTTAACAGTAGTTGTGTAGATAAATGTTTGTAAGGATAAGGCACGCAGAAAAATAATAAAACATTTAATTTTGAATATAAATTTTTAAATAAACTGAGAAATCTGTGTTTTTTATTAAAATTTATTTTTTAAAAAACTACATTTCAATATTAAAAATTTCAATTTCCTCTTTAACCCTTTAAGGGTGCATTTTCTTCTAGTAGTGTTATAATAAAATGGGTTTGGGATTGAGATTTATTTATAAGAAAAGAAATTCATTTAGCGTATTAAATGACATTATTTTTTGTTAATTAATTTTGCTAATTAATAATTAATTATCAAGTTCAGACACTTCCTTATAGTTTGAGAAAAGAAATTGGAACATCTAGGTTATTGTTTCATCGAAAAATTTGGCGAGAATTTATGCCAGCCTTAAAAAATGCATTTAAACATTGATGAATATGGTGGTAAGTGTAGTTACCAAGGTCTTAGAAAATGTTAAAAAGCCTACTTAAAAGCAAAAATGTATATTAATTGGTTATTAAATAATTTCAAATCAACTTAAGAAAGGCAAAAATGTAAATAATTCCAAAATGCGGTATGCGCAATGAAACGTTAAAATAGTTTATTACCTATTTGAGAGTAGAAAAGTAATTTGTGGGCAAAACTCAGTTTGTAAGAATTTTTTTCTTTTTACACACTTATGTATATTTAACTCGAATTGTTTCATGTTTGTAGAGATGGAATTTTGTAATCTATTTTTCATTCACTTACTGATGTGTTAAAGTTCTGAAATCTTATACACTTTTGTGATCTCGATGACAATACACTATTTTAATATCCTTAGAATTTAATTATCAGTTATTTGATTAATCAGATTAATTGAATTAAATTTTAATTTCATACGAGCTGCACCATCTGCTTGTGAATTTGAGGAAAATTGTTTGAAGATTCCATAATATTTATAATATCGCTTTATAAATTAAAGACTAAAAATTAGAATATAATTTAAATCAAAGATTTCTACTTTTTAGTACAGTAATAAAATCTGTTTTTGAAACTTTTTTCTATCGTATTTATTGAATTCGAATATTCCATTAATAACTGTTAAACTGGTTTTCAACTTTAGCAGAAACGGTAACAAAACACGGCAACATCAGAGAATTTTATACTCATTATAAGTTTTCAGTTTATTTTACATATAATATTCTGGGGAAATAATGACTTCCATTTGCGCAAGCTTGAAAATAATACTTTTCCTCCTAGCATTTTAATATCAAATCGCATTTACGAAAACCCGAGAGAAGACAACTTCACGAAGCAAACAAAATAAAAAATAATGAAATCAATAATGAGAAGGGAAGAACTAAAAAATAAAAACTGCAGAAATTCAAAACTTTTCTTATATAATTCACTGCCATATTTAAACGGTAGTACCCGAACGAAGGGTTTCTTTCGGTTAAAAAGAAAATCTTAAAACTGTAGACTGTAGAAGAAATTTATCTCTGAAAATTGTTCAAAGATTTATCATGGAATACAATTGTTGTATTTACTGAATTTTATTCAAGCACTTTTATTTAACTTGACTTGCTTCAGGTTTATAGGGATAGAATTCTGAAATCGATTTTTCACTCGCTTCCTGACGTGCTAGAATTGAGAAATTTTGTACAGTTGTGTATTCCCGATGACTATATCCTATTTTAATATTTTCAGAACTTAATTATCAGTTAATCGATTGATTTTTTAAATTAAATTTTGTTTCTGTGCAAGTGGCACAACTTGGTAATGAATTTGTGAAAAATTAATTACAAGAATGTGTGGTATTTATTATAATGAATTATAAATGAAAAATTAAAAAGTAGAAAAGAATAAAAATAATTTTTTTAAAACTCATTTTTATTAGTGTATTAAAAAGTAGAATTTTTTTTTACAAAAATTTCTGCGACAAAGCAAAAACGTAAAAGAGTGAAGCGCCGAAAGTCACACGATATGGGAATCAAGCTACAATAAATGTCATAAAATTCTTAAACTTCCATTAAAACTTTTAAATATATTATAAAGTCGATTGAAACTCCTAAATACTTAGAATATTTCTATCAGCGCCTCTCGCTGTTGCAATTTCCCCCCCCCACATTTTTGATAAAATTTGTTACTTTTTAGTACACTTACAAACGCGTGTTTTTAAAAACATTTTTATTCGACGAAAGTTAAAAAAACTTCGCAAGGTGAAAACTGTAGTTGAAATTATTTCCATAACGTATATGATTGACAGAAAAGATTCTAATACAGAATTGATAGTATTATAAGAAAATGTTTTAAAGCATTTGATAATATCAGAATAAAACATACACTGAGTCTTAAGTGAATTCAAGAATAAAATTTGAAGAAAACCGTCGGAATCAAAATATGCTATAATTCAAGGGTAAAAAAGAGACATTAAACTATCAAAAAATTATGAAATACCAAAATGGAAGTAATAGTTCATGAAAAAATACATAAAAATTACATTTAAAATAGTATAACTGCCTATGAAAGAAAATAAGTAACTTTCCGAAAGGAAGACTTTTTAAAGCTTGGCGGAAGTAATTCCTGCCTCTTGTGTCAGATGACGATACAGTTTAAAATTTTAAGGTTTTTAGTTAAATAATTAAAGCTTCATTCATATTATTACTTGAATCTGAAGTTGATTTGTAGTTGAGTGTAGTGTAAATTGTAATAATAATAGAAAAACCAGCTTTCGGTTTACATATTTATTGATATCTTTACTTTCTGGTATATAAAGAAAAAGTATCGCAATCATCAGAACGTTCGCCTCGAGATTCCAGTTTTAGAATTATGTCTGTCTGTCTGTGAACACGATAACTCAAAAGCTAGAAAGCTCACAAGCTAGATGGTTCAAATTTGACATGTGGCATTTACACCAAAATTGTATGTTGAAGGAAATTCGTCAAAGGGAAAGTCTACCTCTCTGTCCGTTCATGTGAATGTGAACTCGGTAACTTCAACACTTTACAGGGAAAAGGGACGAATTTTAGATTATGATCTTCTCACTAAAATTGCAGTTCTCTGTCGAATTTTGGATTAAGTCTGTCAAAGAGTAGACCGACTGTCTGAATATGTATGTAGTAAACATGATATCTCCAAAACGCAACGCAAGCTAAATAAAATTTTGTGTATTGTCTGGACATCAAAATTGTAGATCTGTATCAAATTTTGAACTTAATTGGTCAAAGGGAAAAGGTTCAAAACGCATACTCGATTTTTTTCACTACACAATAAAGCTAAACAGCAAAGAGCCATTTTGTCCATTTTGTGGAAGTATACGAAAAGTCGTCGGGAGAACACTCCCGCTCGCATTTAATTCGCAGACCATAGAAGATAGATTTAAATGCGCTTTTCTGCTATTTATGAAATTGTGAGATTAAGCACACATTCTGTTAATCATTTGATGCAAGTAATGTATTTAACTTCACTATTCAGACGCATTTTCTCTAATTTTTCCATTTTACTCGTTGAAGAAGATTGAAGCCTATTTGATATGCTTATTTCCCCACAAAAATATTAGATTTAGCTATCCGGAACCCTTCATTAATCTATCTTTCTTGCCGATTGATGAAGCGTAGGAAACGTCAGCTTTGATACTATTTGAATGGATGGCTAACATATTACTTTCTTTAATCAAGAAGATTTGTGTTTCTCTGTATAAGCCGTCGTGCTAGAGGGGGGGGGGATTTAGAGTATGTACTCATCTACGAGTACGTAGATGAGAAGCCGCCGAATAAGTAAGCGGGTTCTCGCTCCTGGACGTGGATACAGAATGGGGGGTGGCTTGAGTCCCTCCTCCAGTGATACCTTCTTCCGGAGGGGTCGAGCCAAGGCCGGTGATGGCTACTAGGACACTGGTCTCAGTACTCGAGCCATTGCAGCGGCAGTCAGAGAGTACGTAGATGAGAAGCTGCCGTATTAGTAAGCTGGTTCTCGTCAGCATATTGTGGCACAATAATGGTGTTGTTGGTTGGTTGAAGGCTCCTGTTGTGTAACGTCCTCATCGCCGGTGATGGGACGTATCCCACTTGCGAAGGTTCGATGCATGAGATGTTATTTTGCATCGCTCACAGTTTCAGTATTTTCTCTTCGGCAGTCCAATCATTCAAGACAACACGTGCCCAATCAGGACGGAGAAGAGTGATTATTCATGGTTTATCGTACTAGCTTGATTATATGAAAACTGTTAGCGTCATATTTCTGTAACTCATTCATTTGATTTTGTCGGATTAACTTTCCTTTTTGAAGTACACGATAGCTATTTTGGGACGAACCTCATAATTTTGAACCATGGTCTGATGAAGATGTCGGCATCAGAGCAGGCATTTCTCTCTCCAAATTTTCAAGCCATAACAGTGAGAAGACGCTTGTCCTAAGAATTGCATAAATTGTGAAGTCGAGTCCTGTTTCTATATTTGAGAGCAATCCATCAAAGGAAAATTGAATTGGAACAGTTTTTAAGAAAACACTTTTGTTGATCTACAAAAACGAATTTTTGAAGAAAACTATTTTTTGCTTTATTAGTTTTTAGTTTATAATTAATTTTTATAAATATTATGAAATCTAGAAATCAACTCGTTCTCAAATTCACTATCAGATGGCGCCACTATTACGGAATCTAACTTAAATTAAATTAATTTATAATTAATATCTAAAAAATATTAAAATAGTGCATTATTATCGAAAATACACAAGTGTACAAAATTTCACAACTCCAGCACATCAGGTAGTGAGTGTAAAATCGATTCCAAAATTCTTTTACAAACCTGAGACAAGTCAAGTTAAATAAGATGTATAAAAAAGTTCACTAGAAATATGTGTAAAAAATAAGTGTAAGTAGGAAATTTTCCTAATCATGTTAAATATTCGGGAAAAAGTTTCTATTTGCCAACAGCTTCTTAATAATACCTATTAACTGTTCCAGAATCTTAGAATTTCGCGTTTTGCCTATTGCTGCTTAGAGCCTTCCCAGACATGAAGTCTGATAAGTGGCCGGTGTTATAGAAACGGCTGTATTACTATAAAAGGAATAAGGAGGAAGTCTTTTCATTTTGCTCACTGTAGAATCACAATTTTGAATAGGGGTCGAGGTAACCAGTTAGTAAGGTCTCGGCTTTGGGCCTGGAGGGTGATAGGCTCATAATCCAATACTACCATGAATGTGGGACAAGGGACCGTTGAATCAAAAGTCGAAGGTCATGTGTGATGTGGAAGTTTGGTGAGGAGTTACCTGCTCAGATGCCGTCCTTGTCATCTGGCCACGGTTAAAAATTACGATGTCCATCTCATTATAACAATCCTGTTGCTTCAAAACGGGACGTTAATATAACTGTGATAAAAAAAGTTAATACTAAATAAGGAATGAACTATCATCTACAGCAGAGGTTCCCAACCTGTGGTACGCGTACCCCTGGGGGTTCGCGTACCACAGGTCCGTTTGGGGGTACGTGAAATCAAAGTTGTTAATGGCGGTAACACGAAAACATAAGGGATTAAAAAGTTAGAGAATTTTGTTTCACCAATTGAATTCTTGCAATTTAATAACTATACCACTTGAATAGTTTAATATTACGAAGTGTAATTTTTAGCTATCTCTGTAAGTTGAAACGAAATAATAACAATACTGGTATTATTACTTTGTCGTTGAACTAATACTATTGTAAAAATGGCATAAAATGTAAAATCAAAAATGAGTTCTGCAAATATTAGTAATTCCAGTCATTTCACTTTTAAGCTAACCTTAACATTATTGATAAAAACTTCTTTGCATAGATGGATGGTTGTGGGGGAGAAGTTGGATATGATAGTAAGGGGTACGCGAAAACATAAAGAATAATCAAGGGGTGAGTGATGGAAAAAAGTTTGGGAACCCCTGATCTACAGTAAATGAGTTAAAGTTTGTTTCATGGCAGATGACTTTACTTCTATGATGATTTCTTGTGGTTGACAGAAGATCATTGATGTGGAGTCTGGAATTCAGCTGACGTAGAATTCGATTCGAATTCTTCGATTTTCGGTGGTACATTTAATCTGTTCAGTGATGGTCAAAATCTACGATCATTAAAAAAAGCGGCGGATAAGCATATGTATGAGTGCTCCAATTATGCTTGCAAAATTAATGATTTCTAAATATGAATACTGTCATCACACTTTTAAAGCGTCAGTGAAATGTGGGACGCGAAATAATTTTATGACTGAAGTGTGTTTGGTTACGTCATGCAATCGTCTGGAATTTTTGTGTGTCCAATTTTTCTGTTTTATTTTCATTAATATTAATTCTAGTTAAATTATAATGCTTCAATCTCAATTTTATTAGCTGAAAGCAAAAATAATTCATAATTAATCTAAAGCAGTTTATTGCAAATGAAGATGTGCGATTCTGTTACTGTCACTGTCCGCTAATCTATGGACGGCGTACTTAGGGAAAAACTAACTTCGATCTCAAACCATGTGATCTAAACAAATGCATTTGAATTTTATTCACTTAATACAAAATATTTGAATCTCGTTATAGATTATTTATTTCGAATTAACTCGTTAACAACTAAACGGCTTTCCACGCCGTTAAATGATCATAAGCAAAGCATCCGATCGCCTGAAACCGCCTGAGCCGTCATTATAGAGTTAATGAGTCTTCACTGGCAGAAAAACAGAAATGAATGCAAATGTAGATATCAATGCACATGAAATATAATTAATATAAAAAAAATAAGAATACTATTATTTCTGAAATTACTGAAAAATCTAACGAATTTTTTTAACGTAAATAATTGCATGCGATGTAATGTATCGGTAAGAAAAACCACTTTAACACGTTGACGGCCTCTGACGCCATTTGACTGATGCCTTTGATTCACATATGCTATCTAATGATATGACCCTTCTCTACTATAGTTAAGAGATAATAGAGATGGGGTTAATTAATTAGATAGAAAGTGCGAATCAGGTCATGGCAGGAGAATGTAAAACAAGTTCATTAATCACACAGTTGCTTACTGTTCTCATTATCATAAAGGTAATGTTATTTTTATGCAACAGTTTATTATTTTACAATATTTCATTCAAAATTTCAGACTTTTCATACAGGGATTTTAAAAAGAGAAGAACTTATATGCATACTTCGCAGTGAACGTAGAAATCACATAGAAGTTTGTTAAAGATACTGAAATTCAATAACATTTATTTTAATCTTTGATATTTGCTGAATATGCTTCAGCAATGTATGTATTACATAAATTTAATAAAAACAGTTTTTAGAAACAAACTTTTATTACTATACTGAAAAGTGCTTTTTTTATTTAAATTATTTTCTGCTTTTTATTATTTAATTTATAATTCATAATTATAAATATCATGTAATCTTGTAATTGATTTCTTTTCAGATTCACTACTACAGCCACACGTATGGAATCAAAATTTGGTTAACTTAAGAGATTAACTGTTAATTAAGCCCTGAAAATATAAAAATAGTGTATTATCGTCAAAAGTACACAAGTGTACAAGATTTCAAAACTCTAGTACCTCAATAAGTGAGTAAAAAAATCTATTTTTATTAGATTTATTCTCCTACATCTTCTTCAAGAAAACGACGATGAACAGGTGTTTAAATGGAGTTCGCGAACTCAAAGGCCCTTAATCTCCGAAATTTACTATTGATGAAAGGTAAATATAATGAACAGCATTATGACATGGATTATACAAGAATAATTTCATTGAGACGAGAGAGCATTTATTTTAAGATTTGCATAACTAGAGTATTGTTTAAAAACTGAAATAAAAATCTCCACATAAAAAAGAAGGCAAGTGATTACCTTTGAATTTTTAACATTTTCCATTGCAGAATTTTAATGAATATATTCTGGCATGTGTTAGTAGAAAAAGTCAAGTAAAGTTATTTTTAATGTATATTTTTTGCTCTTTATCAAAATTCTTTGATATCATTATGTTGAAACTTTTCGTTTTGTTTAACAGAGAGAAAATTTTTAAATGCCATTGGATTTGGAACAATAACCGGTTAAAGAGTAACCATTCGATATTTTCGATAGATATGATTTAATAGTAATATTAATTTTAGGAAGTTATTCGTTCTTTATGATAATCCTTTGATATACTGATAGTTAAACGTTTCCGCTTTATTTACTAGAATAAAATTCTGAAATGTAATTGGACTTGGAACCATAACAGAAAGTAATGTTCTACATTTTCCAAGTATGATTTAATAGAAAAACCAATTCAAAAAAAGTTATTTCTATATTCGATTTTTATTAAAATCCTTCAATATTTTTGTTACCAAACTCTTTTGCTTTATTGAACAGAGTAACAATTTTGAAATGCGATTGGATTTGGAATGCTAACATTTAGAGAGTTACCATTCGATATTTTCCAAGTTCCGCATGATAAAAAATTCACTTACCTTTCACAGAAAACGAAGAGTTCCTACTCGAATCGAGGCGTTCCAAGAAAAGTAGGCTTTTATAGAGGTGCAAATCCCTAAACGGGGGTTATTGGATGGAGGAGAGAAGAAAATATTGGTCAGTTGCGCGCAAGTCTGGTAGGTAGGTGGCCGATACAATATGCGCGGGGGGAGATCAGGCCAGCTGCAGTCGATTCAGAGGAAGTTTTTCGAAGTTTCGCTAACTTTTAATAAGTTCTTATATTTGAAATTACCATATTTTGGTGGATGTGCGAGATGCTGGCTAAATCCACCTGACAAACAGTAATTTCAGAGAAATTATAAATACGATTTAAGGAATTTTGGTGCTTTTCCATTATCAACGTGCTTCAAGAAAAGCCATCATATTCCCTTGTATACAGATATTTTATCCTTTACATAGGCTTATTATCGTTAAAGTATAAAATTTGTTATTTAATGAAATATCTAGATATTTCATGAAATAATATATGAAAACATTTAAAGTTTAATATACACTTGTTTTCAACGATTTAACTATTTTTTTCCCATAAAATAATGACCTACATCCCGTGAAAGCGTAATGCAATGGAACTTATCTAATTCTAATTTTCTCAGATGTCTTGAATTCCTTTTATTAACACAATGTTAAAATATCATCTATAATTCGAATTTATTTTGGTCAATTCGAAATCGAAACTAAAAGCTGAAAAAAAAATTTTTTTTGGAAAGTTTTCGTTAGTAAAACACATCAGTGCTTTGTGTTTGCGGTATTTTATTTTATTAGCCCCTTTAATTCAATCGAAGACTTTAATTCTATACAATATATTCAATCAAAAAAGCTATAAAAATTTCCTCATTTTTAAAAAAAATCTTTGAACGTCTGAAATGTAAATTTTAACTGATTATTTTGAAGTTTTATTGTACAATTATTGTATTCAAAGCTTTGTATATTGTTTGTTTATTAAAATGACTTATTCATTAAATTTATGATCTTTAAAATAATTAAAATTTTGTTATTATGATTATTATTACTTGATCAATTAAAATTACTTTCTGTTTGTTTATTAATTATATACGTATTATTTACTAAAATGGTGAAAAATTAAAAATAAGTCTTTAATACCATTTTTAAGTGAAAAATTGTCATTTTCTTTTGCTGTTTCGTTGTTTTCAGACCCATTTTTACTTAATTCGAATGTTTGATTAAATCGAATTTTTATTATAGTCCCGCTAACTTCGAATTAGATAAGTTCCACTGTGTAGCAAGCATGGAGTAAAATAAGCAGTTAGTTTCTAACGTCAGTTAATTTTCATAATTACTTTAAGTTAATGAAGTTTAATTAATTTTTAATATTAAAGTACAAAATATTTAAAATATTAAGATGACTTGAACAATGAATTCTTTAGTCAACGATGGGGCACGATGGCCTGGTGGTAATTATCTTTAAATCATCATTTGAATGAAATGTCAACTATGCTTATTTTATGTTATATTTGTGCATCGTGCTCGTGAGTAAATACGTAGTATTTAAAAGGAAATTCATTTTTTGCAGAAAGGAATAAATATAACCTTTAAAATAAGACATTTGTCTAACATATCTAAACAATCGGGACATATACTTAAATACATGTAAATGTAAACCTAAATGTGAATTAAATAAGCTTGTAAAAGCAAATGTATAATTTACTTTTCATATTTAATATTCAGACTAGGTGTCTTTAAATCATCATTTGAATGAACAGTTAAACTATGCGGAGATATTTGTGTTTTGTACTCGTGAGTAAATAAATAAGTAAATCCATTTTTTGCAGAAAGGAATAAATAGAATTAAAAAAATGGAAGAGTTTTAGTGAGGAATATGGTATTTCGTGGCTATAAAGCATTCTTAGTATTGCTTCTCCATGTTCTGTATTAAGTTAATGGGTATACGAATTCAAAATCCATAGAGGAATTTAAGTAAGCATGAAGACAACTGAAATCAGTCCTATTCTTTCAAGATAACTTCAAATATATCCGATGATGTTGATTCCGAGAATAGAGGAGGCCGTGGTTGCCTCGGCTTCGGAACTGGAGGGTTCCAGGCTTGAAATCCGATTTCACCGAATATGCGCCAGATATGTGTGACTGGTGCGCGTTAAATCTGACGTCAAGAGTTCAACAACACACACACATATATACAGGGTTCCCACTTATATCCGTTACACCCCCCTTAACTTCTAAACTGCGACAGCTTAGGCCATAAAGTTGGTGTCTAGGTATAGTAAAAAGGCTATGCGCTATTCGATAAGACAAATTACAACGCCATCTATCGGCAAATTTTGGAATTAGCGGTCCTATCTCGTAAACGGTGAAAGATACTAGAAAAAAGTCAATTAGAAAGTTGTAGAGCACTCTCGAATTATTACAAAAAGATACCTTGCGCACATTAATACTCAAAACAGAATGTAAAAAATGAACATTTGTTTGATTGTGATTTCCAACACTATGACGTCGTGAAACGCGAGCGAAGCGAGAAAGGATCACACTACGGACGAAATACCAGCCTGAGTTGTGGCGCAGGGGAAACGCAACGCGATTTGCATTCATGAGGACCATGGTTCTGTCCCCACCGGTTGCGTGTGTTTTACTGAATGTCTCTACAAACCATGAAAATTTCTGCTGATCTTGCAAAATCGTTTCTCCAAAGACACAACTCAACCATGTCTGGTATAAAAATCACATGGGTTTCATGTATTATGCAAATGAGGATGGAACGTTATACCTGTTCACCAGAGACTACTACTATCAAAAGGATGTTTTTGCTGTGTTGTACGTTAAAGCTGAGGGTTATTGCAAAATTTGGCATTAACGAGTATTGCGAGATGTCGTTAATTTACGGTGAATGTGGGCGTAAGGCAAAATAAGCTGCAAGGCTGTATCGTGAACGTTTTCCGGAAGGCCCCCATCCTACACGGCAGACAATCTTAAAAGTTGTAAAACGTTTAACGGTCTGCTGCGTGATCAGCCGACCTCGAGTTCGTAGGTCTCGTAATGTAGGACTCAAAGTGCAACCTGAAGATGTGCTAGCATACGCTCTCGCCCATCCTCAGAGCAGCACAAAAATGATCAGTGAAAATTGTAGCCTCTCAAAAAGCCGCGTTTGGACAATCCTGAATGAATCAGGTGCTCATCCATACCGATCCACACCTGTGCAGAGATTGATGCTGAGAGATGTTACACGTGGTGCAACTTTGTGATGAATAACTTAGAGGACCACCCAACAATTCTGGCAAAATAATATGGACGGATGAGGCACGTATTTCGCGTAACGGAATGCTTAATAGACAGAACGTTCATAACTGGTCGCTGGAAAATCCGAGATATGCTGTCGAAGTTCGACATCAAGTACGCTGGTCGATTAATGTTTGGTGCGGAATTTTTAATGACAG